>JAPYZL010175018.1:0-29909 GCA_030522825.1 Platygaster orseoliae
GTGTATGATTCAGCCCGCCTAATTAAATTTCGATGATCACGAGAATTCGCGTGTGATTCTCGTGATCGGAAAAATTCATAAACGAGCCGCTCGTTACAAGTGTAAATATGAAATCTAGTGTAACCACAGTCTCCCTTCTTTTCTTATTATTCGATTTCATTTTCCTACAATTTAATATCATTTTTTTGGTTTATGCTATATTTTTCGATATTTCATTGATGGTTGAAATCCCATTCTGAGCCAAAATAGGAAAAATCCCATAATGGGTTTTTGCTATAGTAAAAACACATGATTTCACTTTGTGTCCATTCACATCAACAAGTAAGGTATTCTTTTTACCGGCGTTAAATACTATTACGGGGTTATGCTGACTATAGCAAAATCCCATTCTGGTTTTTTTCCCATAATGGCTTCGCATCTATCAGGGTTGTCAATGATCATTCAACTCATTGTCGTGAACTTTTTTTATGTTAAGTAAAGAAAAAAAATCAAAGCTTTTACAAATTCCCTCTTTTGTTCAGTATTATTCGACAATTTGTTTTTTTTTACTTTTCAACGTTTTTCAAAGGGATTTTCCCATTTACGGAAAATTTTATAATTTTGATATGCACACGCAGAGATGCATGACCCACAAGATTTAAATACATGCCTGTATATTTTAAAAAGACCTCATTAGTTTATATCTCCAAGTTATAATTACCAACTTACCCTTTTTCCATTACCCTCACGAATGGATTGAGAAGGCTGCGATGATCTTTGAAACACACATTCACCTGTAAAACGAAAAAAATTCATCATGTATCACCATAAAATGTACACAAATGAAGTAGCACGTAAAGAATAAATATCGCTTTTCACTCTTAACCTGCATACTACTGATTTGCAAGTATGTTGAACTGTTCAAGGTGTCGAGTGACTTGAAATTTCGAAGTTTATTGATAAGGTTCAATTTTCAGTCATAAAATAGCGTTTGCAAATGTCAGATATAATTGATAGTGATTGATACTGCTCCAATAGTCGCTCGTTGAAGAAACGAGATTTAATTTTTCATGCATTATAAATCAATCATTTACATATAAGGTACTATTTACTGAGAGAATCGAAATTTCTATGTTTCTTAACGATCACATGTATCGTAAAACGTCTAGTTGCACCCTCAATCGGTAATTTTCGGATTTCAATAATTTTTTTTAAGCAGCAAATTCTGTTGTTTGACCTAAACCTATGAGCAGCTCGTCATATTATTTGTGGAAAATTGGAAAAAAAACTCATAAAAATTGATTCTTGATCCGACCAATGGAATTGAAATTGAAAAAAAAATCAAGTTTAAAATACAAATCATGTGATTTGTTTGCACATGGAAAATTCTCTAGGTATCTACCAGAAGAATCGTTAAGTACTTATATATCATATTATTCAAGTAAAACGACACCATACTAGGTCATCACATCAAACTATAAACGCGATGCAGTCTTCGAGCTCTGTATTTAAAATTGTTCTTGCGGCCGCCATATTCGATTCCCGCAACCGCCATATAAGATTTTTGGATGACCCGCCATTTTCAGGAGTGAAGAAGGAGAAAAATTCACGGGGAGTGGGTGGTGGATAGAGTATTTCGTGGAGGAAAATTCGCTGGGACAGAGGGAGATATCTCGCGCTGTGTATCTCTGCGTTATTATCTCGTAGGCGATATCTAGGTTCATTTCGAATTTTCGTAAAGTAGAAAAGGAATGGCTGTGTATTTTAAAGAGTTGTATCTCGGATTATCGCATCGTATCATCATAATGTTGACGATCCAATTTCACTCGTGCAAATTAAATTTCGAAAATTTTTAAGCAATCGCTCTTTCAGCGTCATTTTTTTCAAAAACCTTTTTTAAATCTTTAATGTTTCTAATATTCAAATTTAGTTTGTTTTTTTATACCGCCATTTAAATTTCAACAGCCTTACAAACTGTTTTCATCGCTTCCCTGGTAAAGTCGGTGCCGACAAATTTGTTGGCAAGATTATGGCAGCCTGATGGCACGACTTTAACTCGATACAGCAGTTCTTTTTTCGACAATGCGCGCAAAACTTTTACGTTATATAATATTAAATTTATATATTTTGCTCGATTGCGCTGTGCAAGAAAATTTGGCGTTCTTTTTCTTATCCCGAATTTTTTCGAGGAATATGTAGCAATGGGCCCCCGAAACTACCTCAAAAATATTTTTGTGACCCTACAACCTATTTTAAAGTTCGAAAACTGCTTTACAAATTTTTAAAATAATTGTTTGTGACTCAAAAATGGGTTGTAGAATCGCAAAAGTATTTTGCAGGTAGTTTCAGGGGGTCCATTACTACACATTTTACAAAAAAATTCGGAAGATTACAAAAAACATAACGTAATTTTCCGAGAAGGTGTTAAATACCGCAAAATACCGACTTTTCTGAGTACAAATCAAAACTGGTAATTCACGATGATTTGATGCGAGAATCTTCAGGTAGTAGCGTAGTTGATTTATTCACGTAAGGTATAGTAATCACCGAAATTTAAACGTCATTTACATTACTCAAAATTTATTTCATCAAAGGGTGGTCAGAGAGATATTTCTTTGAACGTGCACTACATTGTAATTTTGAAAAATCCAGGAGATTATCACTCGTCAAGTGTAAGCTGAATCGATTTCGTCAACGACGTTATAGGCTTTAAAACGATTAAATTGGACCGTTAACACTCAAAATTTGACCGTTTTTTTCCTGAAGGTTTTGACAAGAACAAAAAAAATTTTTCTTAAGCTTTTAGATATCAACAAATACTCACGTGGAGCCATCGTCATTGTTGTTGTGCGCATCGTAGTGGCAACGGTGGTCGGCGACGTTAACAGAATCTCTGTCACTAATTCTGTACTAGACGGTAATGTAACATCTGGTATGACATTGTTTTCCTCTACTTCAGCAGCGGGTGCTTGCAAGGTAGTGCTGATGGCTGCATAGGTTGTTGTGTCCGCCATTTTTGTCGTTGTTGCTATCGTTGTTGCAATGTTTTTTCTATCCTCGTACTGCTTTTCTCGCAAGTGGTAGTCTTTCTGTGATTCCACTGAAGTAGAAAACAAAAATTGGCAATATAGTCAATGCTTGAGTGTCTGTTTAAATGAGTTGTTTCTCAAAGACATTCGTAAGAGTCTTCTTCCAAAGTATAATTAATAAAAAATACGATCTAAAAATTTTCGTTGTGTAAGTAAAAACAATCATCGAAACCTTAATAAGATAAGCTTAACATTGTTACTGCAAGATGTAATATTTCACTTGCAATATGTCTGCAATCTGGAGACAGTATTAAATGCTGACTGGGACTATACTATAAACAAAGACTATGAATTTCGATCGAACGTGAAAGTCGGTAACAATATTATCACTGGTTTTTGTGATAAAACATTGATAAAATATCGAGTTTGTAATATTATATTGTAACGCACAAGAATAGAAATGACCTTCCATCAACATACATATTTTTTTAGAATGTATTTCAAAATATATATAACCTAGTTAAATCAAATAACTTTCAGAACTGAAAAGCCACTATACTTTTTGAGGTTAAAAATTTTTTTTATATTGGAACCAGCCCTAAGATCATAAAAGTCCTTAATCTTGTTTTTTGGACTTTTCATCGGACAGTGTGATTTTCTGATTATGAATAAATAAGGGCTTCGGAAAGGTATCATGTCTGAAATTTAGTTTAAAGAAATATATCCTTCAACACTTACCGACGCATGGATTAACCCAAAGAAGTCTTTGCCAGCCACGGCACTCGTAAATTTGCGTCACAAGTGTTTCCTTGGTTTCCTTGCAGACGCAGGCGGATCTGAGTTCGGTGCCGAGAATTTTGAGCAACGCTAAGCGACAATTGGATGGTGGCCCCGCACATTTTTTTGTTACACTATCGACCGAGCAACTTTGCTCATAATTTTCCAGATTCGATCTTGAAGATAAATAAAATATTAGAAAAAATTAAGTATCGACCGGAACATAACAGTTTGCAAACTATACTGTGTGTATTCCACTCACTAATACAAAACATTGAAAAAGCAAGCAACTGTTTAAAAGATGTCTTACTTTTTTAAAAATAAAAAGTATATAAAAACTAATAATGAAATATAATATTTGTGTACAAAATGTCAGAATAGTTTTTTAATTACTACATTTAATTATTTTGATATACACATAATTTTTGGATATATTTCTGAAATAAAAAAATCATCTTGGAAATACAAAAATGTGAACACATTATTATTATTATTTAAGTAAAACACATTATTACGACGGCCGCCTTCACATTTGTAATCTAATAAAGAGGAGAAGTTTATGTTTACTCTTGACATGAATTCTATGACACACACAAATTTTTTTCGAATTGCAAACACTTCGAGAAAAAAAGTTGCTTGTTTTCCAATGCTTTGTTAAATAATGATAACTAGATTACAGACCTGCAGCTTTTCTCTGTTTTACAACTCTCTGCTAATCCATTGCAAGAAGGTGTTTCTAATCCTTCGATACCCTGAGCGCAAACAGGATGCATCCGTTTTTGTGCGTTAATGCACTCGTCGGATTCACGGTTCGTTTTTCTAAAAAATAATACACATATCGCTGATATTCTTTTACTAATAAATGTTAAGATTATGCATCGTATGTATTAAAATTGGTTTTTAAAATTCTCATTTTCGTATCATTATAGTATCTTGTAATTGTAGTATTGGAACATTCAAATCAGTCATAGATAGCTTTGCACAAGTTGTTTTTACCTCTCTGACAAGAGAAGCTTTAGCACTTAGAGACTAAAAAATTTTCAGCGCACTCACTTGCAAAGGCAAAATGCGATTTCCATGGAATGTTCATAGGCGACGTCATTGTAAAACTGCTGGAGAGCGTTCATGCACTCATTTCTTGCGCAAGTTGGTTGGTCACAATAGCTAAGAATGGGTTGTAGCAGATTATCGCAGCTTGGCTCGCTCCTGAAAAAAAATTATTTATCAGATACTAAAATGCTTGATTTTTTCGTTAGCCAGCAATTGCTTCAAGAAGCATCATAAATGTAAAGTTGAAACTGATAAAAAAAAAGAAACTGGTACTTTCTACTGCTTCTTGGAAAATCTAACAATAATCATATTACGCTACTTGAATAGTTATGAAGAATATAAATTCGAGGTATGTTACATAATAATTTTTATTAGAAACTTTTTGCGAAAATGAAAACGAATTTAGTTACATTTAGTTACAAAAACTTACATAATATAAAATGAATTTTTTTTTTAATTCACTTACTTGCAAGATATGTAAGCATGATGACAGGTACTTGGTAAGATGACCTTCGTTGGTTGAATAGGAACCACTTTCTCAACATCCGTCACAGATGATGGAATTGCCGGATCAGCTGTTGAAAATTTTGACAGTTTATTGATTGAAACCATTGATTTCGTAAAATATGAGCCCACCAAAGTTATGGGTAGTACAAGCAAAACTTTAGACATGATAACCAAATTATTGGTTATTGCAACTTGATGATCAGTCATACCCAGTAAACATTCGTGACGATTTGTAATCTGTGATGTCATATCGCAGACATTTGCCGCCGCATATGATGTCATCATGGTATCATGGCGTGACATGCATGATGTGATGTCACAGTGACGTCATGATGACGGCAAATGATGTCTGTCACGCCGTGATATCATGATGACATCATATGCGGCGGCAAACGTCTGCGATATAACATCACAGATCAGGAATCGTCACGAATGTTTACTGGATAAAGATTGAATATTAGAGACTAAAACAGAAGCTTTGGTTGTCATAACCAAAGTCTTAGTTGTAATACAAAAAACGTTGATGAATTCATTTTTTACTAAATCAATGTTTGCTGTAACCAAACGATTTCTCTCCGTGCGTGATTTGGAAAGGAGGTTAGAGAATTTACTCAGTTGGTTTTCCTCATCACAAATTCTGCACGCTTTTGCTTACATGCAAGTTATGAATGAAAAAAAAAACTGTACTTACGTTCTTGGTCTCCAAAAGTAAAATTTCCACCTCGATGTCTTTGGTTAGGGTCAAAGCTTGATGTTTGGTTTCGTTTTAACAAATGCCCATTTTGATGACTAGTGTCTATTAAGGGGTTTTCCAACTGCGATTCGATGACCTCAAAACTTGTGGAGTTGTCAGAATGTGAAACGACTTTCACTAGAAAAAAATTGTTTTACTTTCATTTTTTAGAAAGATTTTACAAAACATAACTACATACGAAATAAATTGAAAATACTCCATAATTGTTTTTCATTACATGTATTACAGAGATTTTCAGTAAACGATTTTAAGAATCATTGAAAAGCAAAAATATTGCAGACTTTTTTCAATTGTTGATTCAATTTTTTAGAATGCAAGAAAACTTTAATCGAATACTACTTCTTTGTCAAAATTCAATTATTTACGTAGCTAACAATACTTGTGGTCATGAATTGTTAAGTTAGTGAGGTTTAAATTGTTTCAATAAAGCTTTTTTCTTAGTGTAATCGATGATGTTGATTTTTGATTTTGAGACTGCATTTATAAAATAGTACATCGTGTGATTAAAGGCACAAACGGCCGGTATCGAATGAGCGTGAGGTTTGGCGCCTGGGCGAAGCGAAGCCGGCAATCACGAATTTTAATCGGCAGTGATCTCCTTGCCACACATGATACTTTTTGCCTCGAAAACATGAAAAATGAGACTTTTTGTAGCTGTGTTTCGAGAGCTGCGAATAGCGTATTTCAGCGCAGCGCTATACAAACCTAGTGCCACTCGGATTGCACAGTGGCATTAGGCGTTAACAGTACCCAACCGAAATACTTCATTAGCGTCCCTCATAACAAAAAGTTTATTGTCCGAGACGAAACCGAGAATTGCTAATCATTCTGTCAAAAAAGGAAATTTTTATAATTCACAGTATGATAAATTATATTCACGATTTGCTAATAATTCATTAGCAAATTGTGAATGAAAACATTTTTCTCCAAAAAAACATTAAGATTTGAGAATCGGATTCTCAAACATTCCCCCAGTAATGACCATTATTGGGGTGAATGGGAAGCAGCAAAGAACTCAGATCTGAGCCCTTTTATACGAGTATGCTGTCATGCTGAGTCATGCGACTAGGTAAAGTTTGTGTAGGGAATCGAAGATTAAGGAATTGTTAGAATCATATAACGTGCTTCAACGCAACTTAACTGCCATCTCCTAGCAAGAAATTTTTGTCTCATGTCAAAGCTGAACGTTATTCTTCTTGGTTCATCTGAGTTCTTTGATGCATCCACACCGAAACGCGTAACGCTGATGCATTTTTAATTTAGCAACGTGTGTCGTGAAGTTAGAGAACCGAGTTTTGTGTTTGAGTAACTAATATGTATGAAGTCGTTCAAAATTATTAAAGTATAATGTATTATGCTGTAAATTGTGAAAAAGCAACAAAAGTACTCGAGTATATATCGAACTAGTGAAAAGTTAGAAAAAGAAAACTTAAAATAAACGTTACTTTACACTTAAAATATATAGTGCAGTTGTACTATAAATTTACTAATGTAAAAAACCACACTGGCTAAAGGGAAAAAACATTTCTATGAAATGAGTAGTCCACGTACTGATGATATAGTGATTAGAATTGAGGGTCCGGAAAGCAAAACGGCGAGAGCGCTCGGCCTGGTAAGTAAGGGAGGGGGCGTACCGCGAAGATCCGATCAAAAGGACGACGAAGACGAAATATTTCAATAAACTTCTTTTATTAAACTCGCCATAACTCCGGAACTAGGTATTAGAATTAAATGAAATTTGGACTCATGATTCTTCTTACTTTAGCGATGCTCTCAAAGTGCACAAAAACTCATTGACATTATTTATTTATTGTTACAATAACAATAAACAGTGATATCAAATATCAACCCGAAACCTCGTGATTTTCAAAACTTTTATTAACAAGTTTTCTTTATTAAAGATTTCAATTTTTATGCAGATTTCTTTGCTCTAAAATAAAGAAAACTTGTCAATAAAAGTTTTGAAAATCTTGAGGTTTTGGGTTGATATTTGATATCATTGTTTATTGTTATTTTAACAATAAATAAATAATGTCAATGAGATTTTATGCACTTTGAGAGCATCGCTAAAGTAAGAAGAATCATGAGTACGGTACGCCCCCTCCCTTACTTACTAGGTCAAGCGCTTCCGCCATTTTGCTTTCCAGGCCCTCAATTCACACTGCTATGAGTATGGTGGAAATCGTTAAAATTAAAACCATTTTCGTATAAGTGCAAAAAAAAATACATAAAGTTTTTTTAACAGTACTATTACAGTTATAGCGTCATAATCGTACCGATTCACGGTACGAAAACGCCATTACCGTACGCGTACTGTAAAATATCGTACATTACTAGGACGTAAAATCATGTTCTCACTTTTATAATTATAGTAAGAGGCAAAGCCGAGGACCACAACCCTTACACTCGTAAAAAATGATTTTATCGTCCTTGTAATGTAACATACTATTGAGTGACAATTTAGTTGTCGAAGCATAAAACACGACATATAACTTTGTCAATTACCATACTACACAATGCTCCAATAATTATTAACTTTCTTATTCAATTTTTTTTCAAGCACGAGCGAGGCAGTTATAGAACTAGATTAAAAAAATAAACTTTATCTGATCGTTATAAATTACGATACAGAAAGACGTTGCAAAAACTGTTGGTTATTAAACGTCTTTCTTTTTATCTATCTTGGGCATAATGCCGATATTGATCTTAAGATAATAATAATCATTCTAGACGCCTCATTTTATTCAGAAGTTTTTAAAAAGAAATTGGCTATAGCATGACCTAGCGAAGCACCTCGTACGAACCTTGGTCGACGAAGCCTTCGAACGCCTCAAGGTCGAAGAGCCGATCAACGGGTAGCCGGGCGATTCGAAACTCGTCGAGCTCATCGAGCTCGTCATCGGGTCGTTCGAAGACCGCCCCGTGCTCATAGGTTGGCCTCGGGGCAAACTTTCTCGTGCCGCTGGGTGCCGGTGGTGCTGGGTTACTCTCGTCTAAGGTTGGTGTGGGGCGTGCGAGTGCTGGGTTTTTGTGACCATGGCGATGACGGTGCTCGTTTGGCTGTAGGTGCTCAGTGCTTGAGGGTTCATGCTTGGTACGAGGGAATGGGGGGGTGGAAGAAAAGCGAGACAGGCCTTCGTCTATGACATTGTCGAGCCCATCGTGGGTGCCGTAATTCCTGACACGATTCGCGTCACCTGGAACCGTATAAAGGTCGGGTGATTTTGATCTACCAGGACTACCTGGTAGCTCAGGCATGTTATGTCGGCCGTGTTGCTGGCGATCCTGGTGGCCCATTGTGCCGTACTCGAAGGTGTGTGCAGTCGCAATTCCTGGATAGAGGAAATAGGGGTACATACTGGTCGGTCGCAACCAGATGTCTTGAAAGTTCTGCTCTTGTGGGTCGAATGGGTAGATAGCTGAGTCCGTTCCCGATAAGTCGAAGGATGTGGACGGCGGCAAGAATTCTGGAACCCCAAAGCAAAATCGCATTAGTCAAATTAGTTTGATTCAGTCACGTTTTTGGGTGATACAGTTTTTTTTTTTTAATTATTTTTAATATTGATTTTTAACTTATCTTTACTTTTTTTAAATTTATTTTTATTTACTCATCCCGAGGCAAGGCTAAAAATCTTATGCGTACTTTTAAGTTTCTGTTTCTCTAGCTTCAACAAATAAACCTTCATTTTTCAGAATAACCGACGGACTCAAATTAAGAACATAATACATAAAATAAGGCACACAATTTGTTTTTATACGCTAGCAATATGTAAAAGTTTTTTCCAAATATCTATTTTATTTATCGTAGTACTCACCAATGCAGGGGTTGTGATTAACGTTTACAAATATTTTTTCGCAGCGTTTTTTATTGTGATTGTTGGGGCAAATGCATCCGAACATTGGTGAGAGACGTAAGTGCATCCATGCATCTTGACATTGATCTCTGAAAAATCAAAGAACGCATAATGAAATGTTAAGAAAAAATTAACTCGCTTAAAATAAGATTCGAAAAAAAAAACAACTATATGTGAATAGCAAAACAAGACAATTTGTCTTGCATGTTAGGATAAATATCGTTCATTTCTGGTTGCCTTACATCGTTGACTTTCCAGAGTTCGAAGAAAATAGTAGAAACATAACTTAAATTTTGCAAAAATGTATGCATAATTATTATACCATTTATTGCAGATTATATACAATGAAGTTAAAATTCTTTGAAACTTTGAGTTGTTTTAAAGTTTTTTTGTTTAAAAGTTTAGTTGAATCTAGTCGATTTCGACTTTACTACCGTGAATTTTGCCTCCATTATGGAGATCTGCACAATTTGAGCAAATTAGTTGTAGTAGGGTTTCCGAAAATCCTTGTTTACAACGGACAAAAGTAACTGAACTAACTCCTGGATTATCGCTATTTTCTAAAAAGGAGTTTAACCTTAATTTTCAGACGTACACAGTACGTCATACTTGACTGCTCATGAATTTTGTGACGATATAGAAAAAAACTCACTTATTCTCCATTTTGCATTTTCCATCTCGCGATTTGCACTTTTCTTTGAAATCTCCATAGAGGTTTGTGCATGTTTTGGTGCGCTGACATTCACTTAGTGCATGATTGCAGGTTGGAAGAGTGTCGACGGTGTGTTTGTTCTTATCTAAAAAAGTTTCAAATAGTTATTTAAAAAAAAAACAGGATTTTTTAATCTTAAATTAATAAAATTTTTTAATGTATTATACGTTTCATTACGATCCACAAGCCCACAGAAATAAAAAAAAGTCTGATTTACACATGTAATAATATCATCCCCCGCAAAAAAACATTTCCAGCGAAAAATTTGAAGGTGAGTACTCTAGTCTGAAAAAGTTACGAAAAATAAAACATCTTTCGCAAGCTCTTCATAGGGGCGAATCTTTATTAGAATGATATACGTTATAAAATTGCACATGAAAATTTTACGTATACAGTTGTATACATTAAAATAACTACAGGATCATATGTATAGTTTCACTTTTAATGAATCTGGACTCAAGTTTTTCCAGTCACTCACCTGCCGGGCCTTATGACTTGTAATATTGGCATATTATATAATAATATTTTTAATAAAGAATTTGCTTCAATATTAATGATTTCAGAATCACCACCCAGTGCCTCTTCTTGCTTCTGTTATGAAAACTATAACATTTACAATATTGTCGTCTCTACAATATTCTTAATACAAAATTAGGTAGTGGTTCTAATTGCTCTTCTCCTTTTTATGTGAGCGTAGTTATGAATACAATATTAATTTTTACAATTATAATTTTCAAACAAATAATTTATAAGTGCCATCACGATGTTCATCTTGGCTATGGCCAACAGCTGCGATTTGGACTACTATTATATATTGCTATTATGAATTTCAAAGAATTTTTCAAAGCCACCTTTTTCCTCCTCTTGCTCCTGTTTGCTATTATTCACGAATACAATAATAGTTCCATTATTACAAATTTCGAATAGCGTATGTTACAAATATATACTACCTCATACCTCCAGCAAAATTCTGAATAACAATTGTTTTGTTTTTTACAAGATAAGAATAATTATCAATAAACATTAGCGATTCAAGGTTTGAATATAATAATTTGTCAGAAAAACCAGGCAGGTGATTAACTTGAAAAGCTCGAGTTCAGATTTATTAAATGTGAAATGATACTTATGATCATATAGTGGTTTCAACGTATTAACCCTGTATATGTAACATTTTCGTGTACAGCCTTTTTACATAAATCATTCTAATGAAGATTAGCTCGTATAGAGAGGATGCAGAAGATTTGGTTTTTTGTTGTTTTTTTTTTTGAAACTTTTTCAGACTAGAATCCGTGTCTCTAAATTTTACGTTAATATTGTTTTTTGGGGGATATGGCTATATTTTGGTAAATTGTCTATTTATTGTCACCGATAAATCCTTGTTTTCAATCTATGAGAGTTTTATAATGATTGGCATGAAATTGAACATAAATTCTTAAATTCAACAATCCCTATCGTGCATGGTTCAATATTGTACAATATTGTACTATAGTACGAATACTCCAACTATTGTAATCTGCCGGTACAGAATTTTGGTAGATTACTAACTAGGACTTGTTACACCGTTTTTTTTTTATAAACGATGATTCGAGAAATATAAAATAAATGTCAGTTATGAATAGTCTCTGCATGAAAAAGAAGGCTATGCAAATAATCCCAATTCTAGCAACACTATTTTATCCACCGATTACTACTGTACTATATTACTATCGAACCACGCATGATAGAGATCGAACGTGAATTCTTTTTATAAATCATAAAATTTTTTTTTCCAAATCACCGAAACTGTTAAACCTCATTACACATCTAAAATAAACTTCTCAATTTAATTTTCAATTATATACACTTATTAGTGGAAGCTTTGTTGTTCCATGATTTTTTATTTATAATTTTCAGATTTATTTGAGATTCTGTACTTCATATACCCTGGCGGAACGTGTTCAACCACGTTCAACCAAATTTGGTTGAACATGGTTGAACTTGGTTGGAAAAAACGTTATTTTCCATATTTTAACTTTTTTAACGGTTTTTTGTGATGAACTGTTTATTTTACTTGTAAATCACGACAATTATACCAAAAAAACCCAGCGAGACTATTTTATTTTTCACTTATTTGGATTTCTGTGATTCTGGGGATCAAGGTCGTACAAATTCAAGGTACTTTTGGCACCCTTCACCATCTGAGATTATGAAAAAATAAATTTTGTGCACGAATGAAAGTTTTGTATTTTAAAATTTGTTCTTACTTTTTATAATAGGAGATTCTGTCGGTATGGGGTGGGTAATGAAAATGACCGATTTTACTAGGGTCGCATTGCAAAATAAGATCATTTTTATGTCACAAGTTTTTGCGATGCAAATATGAAAGGTCTATAGGAAATTTTGAATTGTTGCGTGATAAAGGTACTTTGAGTATATTGATACGATACTGATCCCCAGAATCATAGAAATCCAAATAAGCAAAAAATTAAATGGTCCCGCTGGGTTGTTTGGTAAAACTGTCGGGATTTACAAGTAAAATACACAGTGCAACACAAAGAACCATTAAAAAAGTTAAAATACGAAAAATAGCGTTTTTGCCAATCAAGTTCAATCATGTACAACCATGTTCAACCAAATTGGGTTGAACATGATTGATCACGTTCCGCCAGGGTATTTCCGCATTTTTTCTTCTTCATCAACGGATTTAAATAAACAAATTGTCAAATCTTATAGTAAATCATAGGAGTGGCAAAAATTTGAAAAAAAATATTTTAAAACACTTCAGTGGATAAATTTCATGAAAAGCTTTGATAGTGATATACATTATATTATTTTCAATTTTTGTCATTATTATTAAAATTTCTGTAGTAAAGTATTATTTATTTTTTATCTTCAAAACCATTTTTTTGTATGAAATACTATGAAATACTTCACTCCTAAAATAATATATGTTGTGAATATCATGTTTCATTTTTAATTTTTTTAGAAAACTTTTTTTGAAGAACAAGTGAAATTCATTGAAAAAATATTGATTTAATGTATAAACTATAACGGTCTCACGACTGTCATTTGTTCTTTCATAAGAACAAATGACATATTTTTGATTGTATATTATTATTATTATTATTATTATTATTATTATTATTATTATTATTATTATTATTATTATTATTATTATTATTATTATTATTATTATCGCTATCATAAAATATTTTCAGAATATTTACGTATTTTCTTTTTCTTTCATTAATATTTTTCATGTTTTCAGGATCATATATTTCTGTTTCAAAATATTTATTTCCATATGTTTTTTTTTACGTTTATTGTTTTTGCTTCCTATTCTTTATATTTTTATGAATAGTAGCAAGAATCTCGAAAGTACTATCGCTATGTTCGTTTAAATGACACTTTATTTTAGTTATAATTATGTTTATAAATTTATTTACACATTATTTTTTCACATTTAGTGTATCTGATACATGATCAAAAACAGTTTAAGCACCAAAATATCAATATATTATGTTATGTTTGTTTTTGAAGAAGACTGATATAAGTAAACATCTTAAATTTATCCTCATTAACTCTTTAACAAATTGAGGGAAAACAGCTTCTGTCAGAAGAAAATATTCATAAACACTATCGAAAAAATTTGCTTATTTATTTATTTAATTTACTTTAATTATTAACAAATATATTTTTATTTCAAGATCTCAGTCGCTCAGAGGCAAATAAAATAAAACCGCCAAATCTTGTGATTTTTTTTTATTATTCAAAAAATCTTTCTTTTACTAATATTTCATTGCCTAGCTTTCGATCAAGTTCTGGTCATCCTCAGGGCGTAAATAACAGTTTTAAAAAACAACAAAAATCGTCCAAGAGTTTAACAATTGTGATCCTGGTTTCCATAACCGTCTCCGACGCGTGATCTCTTGCTGCCTAGTAGGCAAGGGAGGGGATGGTAAGCGAGTTTAAGCCGGTGCTAAGTAAAATTTCAATTCGGAGCGAAATTTTCAAATTGCCACATCTCCATCAAAAATTGACGGATTTCAATAATTTTTGGCGGAAAATAGTCGTGAGTTTTTTGCGCTACTGAAAAGTTAGAAAAAATAGTACATTATTTGAATATTCGTTTGCGTAAAATTCACAAAATGTAACTTACTTTTAATTGAAAAACAATGTTAAAAATAGTACAATAAATTGAATAAAAATTTTTTAACTCGTTTCTGATACATGCATGAATAACACTTTAACAAAAACAGGTAAAAAGAGATCCAGAGATGAACTTTTGACCGCAAGTTCGTCTCTGCATTATACGTTTGAACACATTCAAATAGCGTACAACGATTGAAAACAAATAAATAATGTATTTATCACGAGAAACATAATTGTAAAACAAAATTTACTTTTTCAATATGAATGGTTGCATTAAATTCTTTTCCACAATTTTTGTTCAGTGACATTATGGCATGCAAGTTTTCTGCGTTGATAATAGTTATTATTTGCGTCTACAACAAAGATCGTCGAATATTTGAATTTCTATGAATTGCATTGAAATAACATACCTACTTTTCTTACATGTTGCCGTATTATGAATTTATTTTGGATGAGGTTCATTACATTGTACATAACAGTAAAACATTAAGGTTTAAGTACATATATATTGAATTAGATACATGTTTTATTTACATGAAATAGAACACTCATAGTAATCTTACAACTTTTCATTATTACGAATCACGGTAACACCTATATTCTTTAATAATAAAATATGGTTGCAGACCAAGAAACATAAATAAAATTGATTTTTCAAATTTTCCGATTGAACGTTATTACCTCTTTTTTTATTTTTTATCTACTTTTTCTGCATTCTTTGCTTTCATTCCTTTGACCGTCACGTCACACAAATAATTAGTGAAATGATTTTGAGATGTCTACTCAGAAAATGTACAAGAGCCTTTAAATAATTTTTTTTTTCATCGTGATTCCTACACATTCAGGCTTAAATGCGTTCATTGATTCATCAAAAATTATAGATTTTTCAATAAAATGAGACAAAAATTAATTCTTTTACCTGTTTTTGTTGAAGTTTTATTCATGTATGTATCGGGGACGAGTTATTAAATTTTTTTCGAATGATTGTACTTTTTTTAACATTGTTTTTCAATTAAAAGTAACCTACACTTTGTGGATTTTACTCGAACGAATTTGCAAATAATGTTCTATTTTTTCTGACTTGTCAATAGCGCTCAAAACTCACGACTATTTTCCGCTAAAAATTATTGAAATCCGTCAATTTTCGACGGAGATGTGGCAATTTGGAAATTTTGCTTCGAATTGAAATTTCACTGAGCACCGGCTAAAACTCGCTTACCATCCCCTTCCTTGCCTACTAGGTAGCGAGAGGTCACGCGTCGGAGGCAGTTATGGAATCCAGGAGCACAATCCAATCTGAAATGTATAAAAAATTCACAAAAACGTCATCGAGCGAGGCAAATAAGCTCTTGTCAGTAATACATTTATTCTTGGACTTAATTTATGGATTTATTGACTTGGACTAGATTTATTCTTGCCTCGCTCGATGATGTCTTTATGAATATTTTATACATTTGAGATTGGAATTGTAAAACTCTTGGACGATTTTTGTTGTTCTTTAAAACTGTTATTTACGCCCTGAGGATGACCAGAACTTGGTCGAAAGCTAGGTACTGCAATAATAGCAAAAGAAAGATTTTTTGAATAATAAAAAGAACATCACAAGATTTGGCGTTTTTATTTTATTTAGCTCCGAGCGACTGAGATCTCGAAAAATTCTACTTACACAGAGCGTTACGTCATCAGAAATATATATTTATTAATGTATCATCTTTTTTTTTTATTGTTTATTATTTGCTTTTTATATCCTTGATTTAAAAATTTTCTAACATTGTCAAATATTCTCAGCCACCCAAGATGAATATAATAACTTTTTCCAAAATTACTGAATCCTAAATTGAAAAAAAAATTTCTGATTGCCGAAAATTCGTGTCTGGTTATTCACATGAACAGAAAAAAAGAACAGAAAAGTTGTTTAATTGAATCTGCCTTTATCCTTCAGCACGAGCGGCTATCGTTCGTTCATTTTTTCACTTATACATTTGTTCAAACCGAAGTGATTGTATATACGTCAACACAACAATTGTAAGCAACGAAACTTTTGATAGTTGAGATGTGTCCAGTCAGTGGACATCTTTCCTTTCAACCTTTCAACCTAAGCTGTCTTTCGTACCGACAATCGATAGAATTTGACGATTTCTCCGTACAAAGTAATTTGGGCCCAAAACATTTTATTCATAGTGTTGTTAATATATTTTTGCAATTTTTCGAAGAACAAACTCTACATTGAAATACTTCATTAACCCAGGATCTGAAATATATCAAGGGTTCCCTAAATAAAGCTTAAGTGAAAGTAGGGAACCGAGAAAACTTTTTAGATAATGTCACATTTTAAGTATTTTTTGTAAATATAGCTTCACGATGCTGGAACGTAGAGACTCGCTGGCCAGCTCTCACCTCTAGCTGACTACAACCAGCTACAATTAACACTCAAAAAAAAATTGTATGTATAAAAAATATCATTTCAAAAATATAAATTATTTAACATCTTCAAAAAAATTTTCCCGTATCTTTTAGATAGCAATATAGTATTTTGTATCAACTTAAAATATGAATAATATGAAATGTCAATAGAAAAAAAGGACTGAAATTGATGCTTAGTACCGTTTGTGACAGTAATGTTTTTTTGTATTTACGCGAGAGTTGGCTATAAACTGTATGATAAAAGCTGTCACGAACTGAGAAGCTTATACGTAATGAGTATTTCATTTTCACTAAATTTATGCAAACTTAAAATACTATACGATTACTACATCGCTGGTTTTCGTAAAGTTACTCAAACATCATTGAAAGTATCAAAAAAAATTGTTCTTTATAAAACATTGCAAAATTTCGAAAAATTACATGTTTTACTTTTTTTACATATATGTATAGAACAGGGTATTGAACCAGAGTGGAATAAGCGTTCCGATCCGTTCGGAACAGTTCCGCTCCGGATGAAATTAGAGCGGAACTTTTTTCATTACTTCCATAAATCTGAACTGAGATTATTGATACGTATGTTACTCACTTACATGAGCTCATAAAAAAAGTGCTTTACTTGAACATTTTTCAATATTTCAGTTATAAAAAAGTTCCCATGTATTCCCATCAAATGAACTTTCCAATGTAATTACTATTATTTACCTTTAGTGAGAACGTAGACACAAGGATGGTCGAAAAGAAACTCTCGAAAACTGTTACACTCCGGATCCACGTACGGTTCTCTGCAGAGGCACGTTGGTCGAAAAAATGGGAAACCTTGCAAAGTTCTGAGCGCTGCTTGACACTTATTCACTGTGACTGTAGAGCAAGCGACTGAAACAAAAAAAGTGCAAGTTTATATTATGAATGAAATTATTATGATTATGTGAACCTCTCCCCCTCCTCGCTGTATATTGCATTACAAATGTAAACGTGGTCATCGCAATTGTGTGCATTATATCATATACTAAAGCAGCAAGGTTTTCTTTAATTAGATCGTTATATAGTGACAGAAAATTTGAAAAAATTGTAATATAAAAATGCAAAAAAGTAGTATCAAATTCGCAATTCAGGTTTATCTTAATAAAATAAAGTTTTGTGAAATATTGTAGTTCATAGATACTCCGTCAGTTGGAAAAACCGTATTCATCTCAACGAAATACTCGATTCGACTCGACCAATGAAAGAAACTTATTGCTAACGTTGAAATCTGATCACTTACTCAAAATTATTTGAAAATATTGCATTTTATAAATAAATTATCTCAAATCATTCAAATAACTAACACTAATTCAACGTTATCTCTTATTATTAGACTTCATGCATTGAAAAGCGCTCGACGGCCCGCCTGATATCATTTTGTATGAGCTTAGCTTACGGATTACCCACTATCACTGTTTTCGTTTTCTCTGAACCATACCATTGATGAGTGTTAAGATTAATCAATTTATCAATGAGAACGATTTTACTATTAGTTTCAGATAAACATAAGTTAAGAAATTATTAACAATATTGTGAAATTCGTGGTCATTAGTACTTTTCAACCTATTCACCAGTTTTTTTTTCAACTTCTTATACAAGTTTTATAGCTTCAAATGTTTAGAAGATTTAACGTGGAATTTTATTTTTAGTGAATCTGGACTCGACCATTTCCAGTCACTCGCCTGCCCAGCTTTACTGACAAATTATTACTTAAAGACCTCGAATTTACAACTTTGAAGTACGTAGAACAAATATTTCTCGATAATTTTTCTAATATACCTAATTAGAAACAAAATTTCCATGAATGAGAATCAAAGAGATGAAGTATTTTATTTACAATCAATGAAATAGCGAGTAATATATTATTCGTAGATACTAGTTACCAAAAGCAAGAGGAAGAAAGGGGTGGTGATTCTGAAGTAATTAAGATTTTGGCAAAGTCTTTATCACAAAGATTATAACTTTTGCAAGTAATAAAACAGGGCAGGTGAGTTGCTGGATATGCTCGAGTCCAGATTTACTAAAAGTGAAATGACACGTATAATCTTGTAGTAATTTCAATTTAAACATATATAATTGTTAATTTTTATATATAACGACAAGAATTGAGGTGTTTTTTTTTCAAACTGCAATTATAGATAAATTCGTCGAATTTATTTTTGAAAGTAAATAATTTTTAATGTATTTGCGATAAATTTTATTCAAACGTCATTTCAAATTTGAGAGAAAACTACAATGTAAGTAATTATTTGAATTTTGACTCGGAATACTTCTTCTGGTGCGTACATATAAATGTAAATCATTAATTTTTCGAAAAGGCTATTGGCTAAATATCCATTTCCTCCTATTCTTACACAAAGAACTAAAAAGGATATAGTTGTGGCAATAAAATATTTCGGTCGCGAATCTTCCATGGTATGACCCATACATATTACACTATGCAACAAATTTTTCTTATCCTGAATTTTTTCCGTGAAATGTGTAAATACGGACCCCCTGAAACTACCTAAAAAAATTTTTTTGTGATCCTACGATCCATTTTGGAGTTATGAACAATTATGTTGAAAATTTGTAAAACGTTTCTAAAAATGAAAAGTCTATTCGCAAATTCTAAGGCTAATTTAAATATTCAATAATATTCAAATGTATCATAATAAGAACATAAATAATATTTGAATGCAAAAGAATTTATAATTTAAATAATAAAAGCTCGGTCCAGCGGTGCTAGACCGTTATCGCGAAAACAGTTTTTTTCGAGTTTCTGTATTTTATAGAATATTGAAAAATATTCCGAAAATTCTATAGAGTAAAGAAATTCGGAAAACACCTTTTTTTCGAGATAACGGTCTAGCCCCGCTGGACCGAGCACGCTTTAATGTGGAACAACAAACGATCACTAATGACGTGCTTTGTTAATTTTTAATTTACTAAATTATAATATTTTGGAAAAAAAATAGTTGGAATTAATTAATTTGTTTTCAAAGATGCGTATCCTTTTTTTTTGGAAATACGATGAAAAATGACTGTTTTACAAATTTTCAACATAATTGTTTATTACTCAAAAATGGGTCGTTGAATCACAAAAATATTTTACTACACATTACTACAAATTTCACCAAAAAAATTCAGGATAAGAAAAAAAAGTCAAATTTTGTTGAGTGATATTTGTATGAACCCCCTCCCCCATCCCCCTTAATCAAAATCCTGTATCCGTTACTAACTTTCGCGTCTGATTTTAGCATATGTTCTATTTTCCAGCCACGTGTTCCTATCACATTTTACGTGACTTCAAAGATTAAATAAAGAGCACTTTACGTCTGAGACTAGATGTCACACCCGTGATAAGCAAGCAGCAGCTCGTATTGACGCGTACCTCTGCAGAAAATTTTATAGTGAATGTGCCTTACAGCGCAGGTGTACGAAACGTCTATCGCGCGAGTTTCGAGTTACTATCTCGAAGAGACTGTCGTTGTCATTCTTCAAGAGTGAAAGGACCGCAGTACTTCAAGTTGTCAGTCAAAAGAAGGAAGGTTTCATCCGTCCAAGTAACAGCTTTGAAATGAATCCGTTGCCTGCTCGAGTATCTTCTAATTCACACGCATATTACGAACGCGTGACATCTGACGAGATAACTCGATCAAATAAATATTTTTTTGTAAAGTTCCAGTGGTATGAAAAGTGACATAAAGAGTAATTAGAACTAGCTGTTACACCGCCACGCGTAATTGAATATGTAAAAATTAATAATTGAAAAATAATTAAAATTTGTAATTCTTATTAGAGTAAATTTGGTAAGTAGTCTATTAAATTTTTAATTGTTTATTATTTATTAACACTTTTTAGGATATTTTCATTCTTATCATCCTTATAGTGAACATGATCTAACTTAATATAAAAAAAGGAAAATTATATTCGCACCTGTGAGCAATCATCGATTTATGCTCAGACGATTTTACGGTTGGGCTTTGCTTCGCCTTAAAAATTTCGTCTTTGCCAAAATCAACTTCATGTTTAAAGACACGAAATAGATGTTTATGCTACAAGGGAAAAAAATGTTGCTAGCAAGTGGTAAATTGCACACGAGCGAAGCGAGTGAGCAAATGCACGAGTAGGAATCATCCTGTTTCTCCCGTATAGCATATTCTTTTTTCCACTGCATGTGTAAAAGTGGCCACTTCTTTTGGATGGAACGTAGGAACAAAAACTCCTTTATAGAGTATTCGTAAGGTAGTGGAAGAAATCATTGTTCTCTAGAGAAATGTGCATTTCTCATCGATTGAAGGAAATAATTCCCTTTGATCCGTGGAAAATGAAAATTTCCCAAGGGAAGAATGATTCTTCTAGCCTTTTTGCGAGTACCCTAAAAAAAGGATTTTGTTCGAGGATTTCATGCAAGTAAAGTGGCTATTTCTACTCATGTATGGAAAAAATAGCTATTTTGTACAAACTCACCCTATTCACAAACTTAGTACTCCAACTGATCCAAAATTTAAAATTTACTCACTATATACTATACGAACTCTTTCTTGTTGATTAAATACAATGTCTTTTTAACTCTGCAATGTTAAAACAAGATCGCGTTTGACAGATACAGTCTGTCGTAATAAATTTCACGTATTTTTTGTTTCTTTAATTGCCTTTTTTGTTTACCATGGTCAGTTTTTACTGGAAAAAATTCCTGAAACAAAACAGAAGAAACCCCTACGTCACTGACAGGCCACTACGGAATATGCTTAAGAAATGTTATTTACAGTTAATATAATTTGCAACACTATGCTACTTATAGTTATAAAAAGTTCGGAAACAAAAACTGGTGAGGTTCAAGAGGCAGGTATAAATTTTGATTTGACTTTAACGATCTCAGTTAATGAAAGTTATTGACGGAAAATAAAGATACCGAATAGCCGGTTAAAAAAAAACATTTTCATTACAACCAGGTCATACGTATTACATTTTAATTTCATTTATTTTGGAATCGAGCATTTCCAGTCACTCACCTGCCCGTTTTTATGACTTGCGATAAGAACGGAATAAGATTAAATTGTAACTTTCACATAAATCTTCATGACAATAGAAGCGCCACCATGTTTCTCTACTTACTTTTAAATAATAGCATATTAGTCGAATATATTTATCTCTTTATATAAGATGAATTTCGAATAATTACAAATGCCACTCCGTTTCTCACCTCTTTTCTGGTCAACGATAATTAATAGAAAAAAAATCTTATTCTTCCTTTGAATGAGGAATCATTTTAAAACGCCACTGTATATTCGTTGCTTTGCTTCTAGTACACAATAATTATTTCAGATACAAAAATATTGTTATTATTACGAACTGTGTATAATTCAAAGGCACTACTTTTTTCTCCTTGTTTCTAATCAACAATAATTTCAACAAAGATCATATTGCCGTTGTATGCCGAATACCTTGTATCTTACATGTTGTTTTCAATCTATTGAAACTTTCTTTATCGCTTAAACTGTTTTACATAAATAAAATCCATCACTCTTAATTTCACATTGCTCGCCTTACAAGCAGATGTTTTATTTGACGTAAGATTTGTATGCACAGTTCTCCAGCCCATCGTAAATTTTTAACATTTATCATGCACCTTAGACACGTACCAGTTAGCCCAAAAATTATCAAGTGCAAGTTTCTTGGCGTTGATAGGTAGACCATTGTCCTCCTTTGACTCGAGCATGTCGCAGCCTCACTCGACTCACTCTACTGGCGGCAACGTTTTCAAGGGTCGTCAAGTCGGTGTCTCCGACACACACGCGTAGCATACTTCATCACTTTACAGGGACACGGAAATCTCAGCACGCTATTATTTATCAGCTTGCTACCTTTGCAGTCTACCCCGAACCACGATCTGAGCTTTATAATAAAAACGTGAACGCTACAGCATCCGCCGTTCATACCGTATCTCACCGACGCAACACTACTTCGAACACCAGCATACTCAGAAATCTAACGTTCGAAGTCTACGCATTCTAATACTCAGCAAACAAATGTCTTTATCGTTCGTAATAACTATAACACCAGCAATTGTTTCTGAATTTTTTTATTCTTGAAATACTGAAATTTCACAGACATAAACATAAAATTCTTTTTTTTTTTAAGTAAAGGCGAAAACCTATCTAAACTTTATGCTATACGCGTAACCACAATCTGTCATCCATATTTACGTGACTTATTCTACACTTTGGATAAATTTCAAAATTTTCAGCATGTCCCATTCACTTAACAACATGCAAATACCTTTTTTCATTGAAAATTTTCTCTCGTAGCACGATTTTCACACTCGACTGTCACATCACTTTTTTGTTTACTTGCACAATTCGCTATACGCTGTGAGAATTCTTCTACTCGTGCAAAAGTTTTCGATGAAATAAAAAAAAATGATTGAAAAAAAAAACTTGTTAAGCGACTTGAACTTTAATAAACCAAAATCATTTTCTTTAAATTTAAAACAGAAAATCAAGACGAATGTCACAGCATAGAGTAAAAATTCACTCCACCAAATGAAAAAAAAATTTCATCATCGAACGCTATCGAATAACTAGACAATATTGTTCTAGTTAATCAAAATATCAAAACGAATTCTACATTTGATTTCAAACAAATAAATGTTCGGCCATGACATTGCGCCCTCTCATGGAAAATCGCAGAGGTGGACAAATTTCTACAAATTACAGCCTGTCATTCACAGGCAGCGAGGCCAGATCGATACAAACTTTTAAAGCTTTATAATAAGATCAACGCTTTTTGGGCAACTGCAGACAGCAGTAGAAAATGAGCGGGAGCATTGGGCGACGCAGGAACGCTCTGCGCAGAACGAAATATTTCGAGAAAAGAATAGCGTGGAACTTTCTTGCTCTGTATTACCCGACAAGAGAGTTCTACTGAACTGTTCGATAATAATCATTTAAAATATATTTGTGTTTTTTTATGAGACATAAGCAAATAACATTTTTTCTTACATTGTTTACTTTTTTCAGTTCTTTGTGTAAAAATATTTCATCATTTATTCGATATTTTAGTATGATATGCAATATAATAAAGCGGGCAATAAATATTTCAATAATCTAGCCTTTTCGAAAAGTTAATGATTTTGAGTAATATGTAAATTGAAAAGTATCAAAAATCAAAATTAAAAAAATTCACTTAATATATAGTTTACACTGAAGTTTTTGATGGTGTTTGATGAAAAGTTGTCGCAAGTAACATCACTTTTTTTTTATGAATTCTACCAATTTATAAACAGTTGCAGTTTGCAATGAAAGACCCAAATTTTAACGTTTGTTTATTTTTTTTCATAGCTGTCCTTATAAGTCTTAGAATAAACTGTCAAAATGTTGGAATAGAAAAATAAATAATTTTTGAACTATGAGTTTTTAAAGCAGAGTGATTTGACACTTCGATCGCGCTCGGATAAACGCGCACGCGTTTGATTTGCATGAGTTTGCAGTGTTCCCAACAATTTTTGCTGCCCGGAAATATGGCGAACAAATTAGTTTAAATGAGAGAATTATATTCGTATTCTTTTTGATGTAAATATAAATATATATTTATTATATAATAAATATTGATATAGTAATTTTTTCAATTTTCCTGATATTTATCCGGGTTAATCGAAAAAACGTTAGATTATTATAGAAAAATGAGATAAGTCGTTTTTATCATAACATTGTGATTTCGGTACCACGGTACGACGAGTTGGGAACGCTGTGAGTTTAAGTGAATGAGATTGGAGTAAAATTTTATCGAGTTCATTAATTGCTAACAATTTCAAATAAAAAACAAGATATTTTTAGTGTTTCATCTATCATGACAAATGCAGAGCTGACTTGTTACTAGTATTTAAAACTGTTTACCTGCAGTTACACCTTTCGGTCGGAAGTTGAGAAGAAAAAATCAGAAACTTCAGTGATAAAAATAATAACTATAATAAGAAACAAAAAAAATTTCCCCATGATTTTACTGGAGTTAAACGGTTGAATAAAAAATTAAAGATTGAATGTAAGGAGAAGATTCGGAAAATCCTTCCGTAATGTCGTCCATTACACTACTTATAAAGTTACATACTATTAAAAAAAAAAAGAATTGCACTGTTGACGTGTTATTGAGGTACAATGTGAAACACTGAATACTCTTTCAACTAAAGCATGTTACTTTTAATGATTATTTATATCAAACAAAATTCTATAATGCGTCAGACGTACCTAGTTCCGGGCCACAAACGCGTGGTATAATTTCTAAAATAGCGCTGCACGATGCATCTTCAAAACAAAGTTGTCGTCCGTATAGGCAGTTCAAAATGGCACCAACTGTTTTAATATCTGAACCTGCAACAATAAAGTAAAATAAACTCTATTAATTCCTTTCACATGTTACACATGAAAGAATGCGTGTGACATGTAGATTATAATGGCAACGCACAAAATTCAAGATTTCGTAAACAACGACATCTCCCTAACTGATTTCTAAAAATAAGGAAAACAGCTATTAATTAATAGCCTAGTCATTAAGGTCATTTAAAAGACTGGGCTATCGATAAATTGTTGTTTCTAAAGTTAAAAGTTTTGAATAATTTTCATAAGAAGGATCATTTTTAATAATTCTAGCTTTCATAGTTTGGTTTTATTTACAAAAAATTCGACGTCAGTCGGAAAATAAATGGTACATTTTTTTCCCTTCATTAAAAAAAAAACGATTTGTTCTTTATCACAGGGATCCCCAGAGGAAATTTACCGGAGCATTTTGGGTGCGCGGATCTATTTAATTATCTCTCGGATTTTGAAGAGAGGAGAGGTGTGTTGGTAGAGCAACGTCTGTTGGAAACTCAGATAGCTGGAGATAATTTCAGAACGTAGCGCTTTATCTGCGCGAGTCTCGAGAGGGGCAGAAGAGAGGAAAAAGAGAAGGGCAGAAAGTAAAACTCTCTTGTCTTATTAAATATGGATCGCCTTCGCAATTGGAACGTCCCTTTGAATGAACATGCTCGTTGCTTCTACTGAATTATGCAGAGTTCGATATTTTTTCTATCACAAACGGCAACAGAGCTAAATTAGAAGAGAGCAACAAATTCATGTTTTTGACGTTGGTTAACTTGGTTATTTAATTTTTTCTGATGTTTTCCCATCTTGTAACAAACGGAGTTTGGGCATATTAGAACACCCTCTCACGTGAATCAGGGAAATTGGGAGCTTTATGTCTCTCTGCAGTATGTAGAGGGAATGATTTTCAACAATATTGCTTTTTTTAATTATGAATTGGATTGTATAGAGATCAGCAGAAAAATTTTCATTGATTTTTTCCGATTCGGTAACACACCCAACTCACGTGAATCAGAGATATTCAGAGCTTTTTGTTACTCTGTAGTATGTAGAGGAAATGGTTTCCGGAAAGTTCACTTTTTTGAATAGTGGAAACGATAGAATGAAGATCATTATAAATTTACTTTGATTATTTCCGATCTGAGTATCACATCCAAGTGACATCGAAAAATCGATTCAGTCACTCCGAAAATATTTATGCAAAAATTATCGTATACCAGAAATGTGCTTCCGCCGAAAAACGTTTCCGAATCACAGTCATTTTAGGTGGACGCACTCATTTCACCGAATTTCTAAAACACCGAATTCATAATTTGTCTGAATTACGAAATTCCGAACAAGAAAAAGACCGAGAAAAAAATGCTCCGAATCCCCATTGCTCCGAAACTTTGTTCTTCCCAAATTTAAAATTGCCGCGGTCCCACTTCAACAAATATTCATACCATCGATCGATAAAAACGCCGAAAATTCGATTCATTGAAAATACATAATCCAGTTTCAACGAAACCCCGGATTGTCGTTTGTCCGAAAATTTTGTTTTCCGTATTTTCGATACGCCGAAAACATAACTGACCGATTCTGATTTTCTCCGATTCTTCAATCACCCGTTTATTCACTTCACCGAATAGTCATTTAACAGAATATACATTTGCCGATTGTGCAAATATCCGATTCATCATAGTTCCGATTACTTAAAAATACGAAGTAGCATAACAGCGAAAGTTGAATAGTTCGAATTCTTAAAACAGCGAAAATTTACCTTACCAACTAATTATAATTACAGGCATTCATATTATCGATTGCCCAAAACCTCGATCCGCCACCCCTTATTTATCACGGTCCAGATTCACCAACACTTCACCGCCTCGAAGTATCGAAAGCTCTAAATACCAAACCTTCAAGTCTCCGAAAACCTACTAGTCTGCGGCGCTTGCGCATTAAGTAGAGCCCGCTTACCCCCCTACCCTAAACAGTCGGAAAAAATGTTATTGTAATTGAATCATCTACAATATTTCATCATTTTGACATTGGAAATTTTATTAAAAGTAGACATATTCGTATTTGAACCAGCAAAAAGGACCTATTTGGTTAATTGGAATTATATTTATTTATTAGTTTTCATATAAATGATTCAGCGCGATTCAAGGTAGGGTAATGAAAATGAAGATATAGCAGAATCCTGACAATTATAGCAATAAATAATAGCGATTTTGACGAAAATGGGCTTATTTGGTTAGGTAAAAGAGCCACAGCTTTATATGCGTTATTTTCGAGCCATTAAAAACACCATACAACAAAATATAGGGTAAAAATTTGAGTTGAATATCGGACGACTAAAGATAAAAGTTTGAATAAAATAAAGGAACGCTTGTCTTGAATTATTTTTCATCAGCTCTCATATTTCAAATTTGAATTTTTTCAAAGAAAAAAAAACATTTTTCATCCTAATTTCATTGATTTTTAACGAAATTTCATAAATCAAAAAAGGAATTTTAAGTTTTCTGATACACTGTGATCATTTTCGTAATCTTTTTACATAAAAAAAGTCGTCTCAGCTATACAACATTTTTGAAAAATTAAACCGATTAGAACTCTTGAATCTCGTTCAGGGGGGCCTCTATGGTGCGACTTCAACAAGTAAAATAACACTATAGAGGCCACCCTGAACGAGATTTTTGAGAATTTTAAACAGTTGAACTTTTTTAAATATTATATTGACAAGATGACTTTATGTTTCCAAATATGATATTGAAAATGATTAGGGTGTATCTGAATATCATGAATTCCTTTTTTGATTTATGAAAATTTTTTTCAATTCAATAAAATTAGATAACAATTTCATTACAAATTACAAAAACTTAAATTTCAATAATTCGAGCTGATGAAAGAAAATTCTAAAACAGGTGTTTCTTTATTTTATTTAAACTTCTATGAATAGTTATTCAATTCCCAGACTAAATTTTGGATCATACACAATAATTAAAGTCGGCATGCCGAATGCCAAAAGCATAATATTCATCGCCGAACCTGACTGAACCAGTCGTTAGGTTTTCGTCATTTTCGTAGTTTTTATTTTAGTTTTTTATTCCTGCTTATAACTGATGTACCAAAAAAAAATGAAAACCTGATTGCATAGTAATCGGAGTTTGAAAGAACCTTCAAAATCCAATTTGCGTTTGATTTTATATTGGTTTAAAAACTGAAATAACATAAGTTCTTGTATTAGATTTGTCAATACAGCAGCTCTGAAACGCTGGGAAAGAATTCGAATTTGTAATACAATACTTTACACGCTACATCTAAAAATTTTTCATTCTGAAGGCTATAATGGAACTCGAGCATTGAGTGGAGAGTTCAAAGGCTGTGCAGCTATTGTTAAGAAGACTTGTCGAGACGCTCTTTATGATCATTGTGCGAACCACAACCAGAATCTTGCTATTACCTACTCATGCAACATTACGCCGATCCGGAACTGCATAGGAACAGTCAAGCAAGTCGTCAATTTCTTTCGTCTATTTAGCAAAGCTGGAAATTTGTTAAAAAATCACATCATGACAGCAAACCCTGGTGCCAAGTAGACGAGTCTTCTCAAGTTTTGCGAAACGCATTAGGTCAAACATTTAGCTTTTCTGGGATTGTTCCATAAAGTAATGGAATTTATCTGTTAAACGCTGTTTAACGGTTAAACGCTGTTAAATCTGATGAAATACCGCCAAACAGTTCAATTCATCAGTACATTGGTTGTAATGAAACTAGTGTTCACCTTGTCGAAAAACATAAGCCAAAATTTTCAAAAAGAAGATTGTGATTTGAGTGAATGTGACCGTTATGTAAATGATGTTCATGAAGAAATAAAGGAGATTCGTACCAGAGCCGACCAGAATTTCGCAGAAATATTCAAATTAGTGACCAAAAATGGCCGAAAAGGTGAGTAGATACTGAGATCACTGTTCTTCGACGAGCAGGACGTCAAAATAATCGGGAAAACTATAATGGAAATGCTAATAGTATATTGTGCGACTAGTTGGAGAAGGAGAACATTCCACGAGCGTGGAGTTTGCCGCGCGAGCGTAGCAAGAGCGGTAATCAGTGTAAACACGCGAGTGGAATGATTCTCCTTCGACCACTAGTCGCACATAATACTTTCTCCGCCGCAAGAGCGAGATCACTCGTTTTGGCTCCGCTAGCTCGAATCGAAAATAATCGATTCTCGGTCGGTCCGTATATCAGCGGAGGGAAAGTACCGTTGTTCGCTCCCGTTTAGTTGGTAATGGCGACCACCTACGCGCGCGATTGGCAGTTTTTGATACTACAGCAGGGTAACTACTC
>JAPYZL010175028.1:0-10770 GCA_030522825.1 Platygaster orseoliae
TAATATCATAAAATAGTATACAAATACTGTATGCTTATGATATTTTATAAAATAAATGTGCAGAGAAAATCATCATAAATGAAGAAATTTTGAAATTAACAATCATTACATTTTATAATAATATACACATACATAAACATTAATTAAAATGCAATGAGGAGGACAATAAAATAAAATCTATGAGGTCTTGGGAAACATTTTTTTATTTTCAGCAACAGTTTTTAATAATGAAACTCAAGTTTCATTGACACAATGACACCAAGCATCATGTACCTACACCTTGCGTGTATATTATTTTGTCGATTTTCATTTGTTCAACTGCGTTGAGTCGGAATTTATATCGATGTAAGAACCGCAATTTAATCAAAACCTGCACTAGCTTTGAGTTGTTGCTGAATTTGAGACTATTCAAAGCTGATGGAGATGCCCTCTAACAGAATTTTAAGTATCAGGAAGATTACCACAAGCGCCAGCTAATTGCAGCACCCATTTCTCTCAGTGCGAACTCGACTGGGCGCGGCCATATTGTTTTATTGGGAGCGGCCATTTTTAACGCTCACATTTGAATTTGAATATTTTACCGAATGGAATTTCATTCCGTTTTAGTTCGTTTCAATGAAATATTTGACTCTTGACAGTGGATTTTATGATTTGTAATTTTAAGAATGAAAAATCAACTATAAATTGCCTTTTTTTGGCGTAATAAATACGTGTTAAATCAGCGCGCAACAGCACTTCTAGCAATATATATAAATGTAGTTGATAAATAGTAAATGTATGTAAATAAATATTTTGATTATTTATAAATAAATAATATAATACTCATAGTAATGAATAATGTAACAAATATATAAATTTAATAGTAATGTTAATATGAATAAATAAAATATTGTTTTGGTGTAAGTTTAAGGTTTTTCGTATTTAAATAGTTTTTTACTGGTATAAAAAACTAAATTGACTAGTTTCCTTTAAGTTTCAATACGATGGGAAGATGAATTATGAAAATTTATGGTGATGAAAATAATATACTTCTCAATTTTTTTTTTTTTTTAAATTACCATGGCTGAGGTAACAACTTATGTAAAAATTTTATTATATGAAATTTGAAAAATAATTTTTAAAACTACAAAACTTAATCTGCCTAATAAAGCAAAATTTTGAGAAAATAAATGTACTTCCCATGTAGAAGTGTATCCGACGTTTTAACGTCGGATGCGCGTCGGGTTGGTGTCGAGTAAGCGTCGGATAGTTTTTAATGGGTGATTATTAATATAAACAAAGGAAATGCGTGATTCAACTATATCACTCTAATAATTTCAAGCCTTGATTGATTATTAGTAGTAGAATTAGCATCATTAAGTGGTTCTAATATCAATAAATCCTAAATTCTATTGCACAATTGGAACCATGAAATAAAGGGGAAAAGCCGAGCCGTCTTCTCGCTTTTTTCTGTTTCCTCGCAGTCGAATACACAGGAATGTTTCGCAAGGTTATTTGTCACTGGTAGGAGCCAGCGGCAGAAGCCGGCGGTAACAGCCGGCGGTAACAGCCGGCGGTAACAGCCGGCGGTAAAAAGTATTTGACTTGTTCTAGCAACGAGATCATGAGAACGAAAGGAACTTATATATTCTTATAGTTATTTTAGTATTATAGATAGAAAGCCAGCTGTATAATCCGGCGGTGAATGAAAACGGAAGAAGCCAGGGGCAGAAGCCGGCGGTAAAAGCCGGCGATAAAAAGTATTTTACTGGCGATGATTTCTAGCACAGAGGTCATGAGAACGAAAGATAGTAATATACTCTTATACTTATTTACGTATTATAAATGGCAAGCCAGTTGTAAATTCGGCGGTAAAAGCAAACGGTAGAAGCCAGGGGCAGAAGACCGCGATAAAAGCTTGCGGTAAATAGTAATGGACTAAAGATGATGTTCTACCAACGAGATCATTAGAACGAAAGTTAGTTATATACTATTATAGTTATTATAGTATTATAAATGGAAAGCCATCTGTATAATCTGGCGGTAAATGCAAACGATAAAAGCCAGCGCCAGAAGCTGGCAGTAAAGGCCGGCGGTAAAAAGTATTTGACTGACGATGATTTCTAGCACCGAGGTCACGAGAACGAAAGATAGTAATATACTCTTATAGTCATTTTAGTATTATAAATAGAAAGACATGTGTATAATCCGGCGGTAAATGCCGATGGTAGAAGCTAGCGGCAGAAGCCGGCGGTAAAAGACGGCGGTAAAAAATATTTAACTGAAGTTGACGTTCTATAAACGAGATCACTAGAACGATAGTTGGTTATATACTCTTATAGTTATTTTAGTATTATTAATGGAAAGCCAGTTGTATAATCCAGCTGTATAATATAATAACAAGGCGGTAAATGCCGATGGTAGAAGCCAGCGGCAGAAGCCGCCGGTAAAAGCCGGCGGTAAAAAATATTTGACTCAAGATGATGTTCTGGCAACGAGATCATGAGAACGAAAGTTACTTATATTAGTATTATAATATAGTTATTTTATAACTGTATTATAATTATCTCTAATAGTTATCTTAGTATTATAAATGGAAGGCCAGCTGTATAATACAGCGGTAAATGCAAACGGTAGAAGTCAGCGCCAGAAGCTGACTGTAAAAGCTGATGGTAAAAAATATTTGACTGCAGAAAATGTCCTGGCAAAGGGATCATTAGAACAAAAATTAGATATATACACATCAAGTTATTTGAGTATTATAAATGGAAAGCCAGGTTTATAATCCGGTGTTAAATGGAGTTATAGAAGCCAGGAGCAGAAGCCAGCAGCAGAAGCCGGCGGTAAAAAGCATTTGACTGCAGATCATGTTCTAGCAACGAAATCATGAGAACGGAAGTTAGTTATATACTCTTATAGTTATCTTAGAATTATAAATGAAAGGCCAGCTGTATAATCCGGCGGTAAATGCAAACGGTAGAATTAAGCGGCAGAAGCCGGCGCGAAAAGCCGGCGGGAAGAAGTATTTGACTGAAGAAGATTTCTAGTAAGGAGATCATGAGAACGAAAGATATTTATATACTTTTATAGTCATTTTAGTATTATAAATAGAAAGACAGGTGTATCATCTGGCAGTAAATGCCGATGGTAGAAGCCAGCGGCAGAAGCCGGCGGTGAAAGCCGGCGGTATAAAGTATTTGACGGAAGATGATGTTATAGCAACGAGATCATTAGAACGAAAGTTAGTTATATGCCTTTATAATTATTTTAGTATTATAAATCGAAAGCTAGCTGTATAATACTGCGGTAAATGCAAACGGTAGAAGTAAGCGGCAGAAGCCGGCGGTAAAATGTATTTGACTGAAGATGATGTTCTAGCAACGAGATCATGAGAACGAAAGTTACATATATACGTTTATAGTTATTTTAGTAATAAAAATAGCATGCCAGCTGTATAATCCGGCGTTAAATGCAAACGGTAGAAGTCAACGGCATAAGCTGGCGGTAAAAAGTATTGACTAAAGATGATTTCTAGCAACGAGATCATGAGAACGAAACTTAGTTATATACTGTTATAGTTATTTTTGTATTATCAATAGAAAGCCAACTGTATAATTCGGCGGTTAATGCAAACGGTAAAAGTAAGAGGCAGAAGCCGGCGGAAAGAGCCGGCGGTAAAAAATATTTAACTGAAGATTTGGCATTACAAAATGTGACCACCCAAGAAACCTGCAGGATGCGAATTTTCATTTCAACTACTCGCTTCACCAGAGAAATTTTCTCAAGGAAATTCATTTCTCTTAAATCCGGGACCTTGTGAAGTGCTGATTTTGTGCAAAGTCACTGTTCAACCTACTGATATCATAATTCAGCAGTACAAAATGTGATCGCCTAAGAAAGACGCAAGATACGGATTTAATTTAAAATACACGCTCAACCAGAGAACGTTTCTCAAGGAAATACATTTTTCTCAAATCTGGGACCTTGTACAGTTCTGATGTTTTGCATAGTCATGCTTCGACCTACTGATAGCATATATAAGCATTACAAAATGTGGTCGCACAAGAAACCTGCAAGATGCGAATTTTTATTTCAACACTCGCTTTACCAAAGAATTTTTACAAGAAAATTCATTTTTCTCAAATCCAAAGTCTCTCTTGAACTTACTTAAATAGTAATTTGGCATTACAAAATGTGATTGCCATAGAAACCCCCAAGATGCAATTTTTCATTTCAACTACTCGCTCAATCAGAGAACTTTTTTCAAGAAAATTCATTTTTCTCAAATCCGGGCACTTGTAGAGTGCTGATATTCTGCAAAATCACTCTTGAACGTACTGAAATCATAAATTCGCATTCAAATATGTGATCGCCCAAGAAACCCGCAAGATGCGGATTTTCATGTCAACTACTCGCTCAACAAGAGAACTTTTTTTAAGGACGTTCATTTTTCTCAAACCCGGGACCTTGTTAGGTGCTGATTTTTTGCATAGTCACTGTTCAACCTACTGATATCATAAATCAGCAGTACAGAATGTGATCGACTAAGAAACCCGCAAGATACGGTTTTTTATTAAATCTACTCGCTCAACTGGAGAACGGTCCTCAGGGAAATTCATGTTTCTCAAATCCGGGACCTTGTAGAGTGCTGATTTCTTGCATAGTCACGCTTCGACCTACTGATAGCATAGTTCAGCATTACAAAATTGGTCGCCAAAGAATCCCGAGAGATGCGAACTTTCATTTCAACTACTCTTTCAACCAGAGAACTTTTCTCAAGGAAATTTATTTTTCTCAAATTCGGGACCTTGTGGACTGCTGATTTTTTGCATATCACTGTTCAACATACTGATATCATAATTCAGCAGTAAAAAATGTGATTGCTTAGGAAACCTGCAAGACACGGATTTTTATTTAAACTACTCGCTCAACCAGAGAACGCCTCTCAAGAAAATACTTTTTTCTCATATCCGGGACCTTGTAGAGTGCTGATTTTTTGCACAGTCACGCTTCGACCTACTCATAGCATTATTCATCATGACAAAATGTGGATGTCCAAGAAACCAGCAAGATGCTAATTTTTATTTCAACCCTCGCTTTGCCAGAGAATTTTTTTCAAGAAAATTCATTTTTCTCAAATCCGGGGCCTTGTACAGTGCTGATTTAGTGCATAGTCACTCTTGAACCTACTAAAAACATAATTTGTCATTACAAAATGTGATCGCCCAAGAAACCTGCAAGATGCGAATTTCCATTTCAACTACTCGCTCAACCAGTGAACTTATTTCAAGCAATTTTTTTTTTCTGAAATCAGGGACCTTATGGAGTGCTGTTTTTTTGCATAGTCACTGTTCAACCTACCGATATCATATATCAGCAACAAAGTGTGATTTCCTAAGGAACCCGGAAGATACGGAATTTTATCTAAACTATTCGCTCAACAAGAGAAAAATTTTAAAGGAAATCCATTTTTCTCAAATCCGGGACCTTGTAGAGTGCTGCTTTTTCCATAGTCACGCTTCGACCAACTGATAGCATAAATCAGCATTACAAAATGTGATCGCAACATGCGAATTTTTATTTAAACCCTCGTTTAACCAGAAAATTTTTTGCAAGAAAATTCATTTTTCTCAATTCCGGGCCCTTGAAGAGTGCTGATTTTCTGCATAATCACTCTTGAAACTACTAAAATCATAATTTGGCATTACAAAATGTGATCGCCTAAGGAACCCGCAAGATGCGAATTTTCATTTCAACTAAGCGCTCAACCAGAGAACTTTCCTCAAGAAAATTCATTTTTCTCAAATCCTGGACCTTGTAGAGTGCTGATTTTCGCATAGTCACGCTTCTACCTAGTGATAGCATAATTCAGCATTACAAAATGTGGTCGCCCAAGAAATCGGCAAGATTCGAATTTTCATTTCAACTACTCGCTCAACCAGAAAACGTTTCTCAAGGAATATCATTTTTCTTAAATCCGGGACCTTGTGTAGTGCTAATATTATGCATAGTCACTGTTAAACCTACCGATATCATAATTCAGCTGTACAAAATGTGATCGCCTAAGAAACTAGCAAGATGCGAATGTTCATTTCAACTGCTCTCTCAACCAGAGATTTTTTCACAAGGAAATTCATTTTTCTCAAATCCTGGAACTTGTAGAGTTCTGATTTTTTGCATAGTCACGCTTCCACCTACTGATAGCATAATTCAGCATTACGAAATGTGGTCGCCAAAGAAATCCGCAAGATGCGAATTTTTATTTCAACACTCGCTTAACCAGAGAATTTATTTCAAGAAAATTCAATTTTTTCAAACCCGGGCCCTTGTAGAGTGCCGATTTTCTGAATAGTACTCTTTAACCTAATGAAATCATAATTTGGCATTACAAAATGTGATCGCCCAAGAAACCCGCAAGATACGAATTATCATTTCAACTACTCGCTCAACAGAGAACGTTTCTCAAGTAATATAATTTTTCTCAAATCCGGGACCATGTGGAGTGCTGATTTTTTGCATAGTCACTGTTCACCCTACTGATATCATAATTTAGTAGTACAAAATGTGATCGCCTAAGAAACCCGCAAGATACGGATTTTTATTCAATGTACTCGCTGAAACAGAAAACGTTTCTGAAGGAAATTCATTTTTCTAAAATCCGGGACCTTGTCGATTGCTGATTTTTTGCATAATCACGCTTAGACCTACTGATAGCATAATTCAGCATTACAAAATGTGGTTGCCCAAATAACCCGCAAAATGCGAATTTTCATTTCAAATACTCAATCAACCAGAGAACTTTTTTAAGGAAATTCATTTTTCTCAAATCCGGGACCATGTAGAGTGCTGATCTTTTGCATAGGTACTGTTTAACCTACTGATATCATAATTCAGCAAAACAAAATGTGATCGCCAAAGAATCCTGCAAGATACGGATTTTTATTTAAACTATTCGTTCAACTAGAGAATGTTTCTCAAGGAATATCAATTTTCCTAAATCCGGGACCTTGTAGAGCTCTAATTTTTTGAATAGTTATGCTTCGACCTACTGATAGCATAATTCAGCATTACAAAATGTGGACGCCAAAGGAACCCGCAAGATGCGAATATTCATTTCAACTACTCGCTCAACCAGAGAACTTTTTTCAACGAAATTCGTTTTTCTTAAGTCCGGGACCTTGTGGAGTGCTGATTTTTTGCATAGTCACTGTTCAACCTACCGATATCATAATTCAGCAGTACAAAATGTGATCGCTTACGAAACTTGCAAGATACGGATTTTTATTTAAACTACTAGCTCAACCAGAGAACGTTTCTCAAGGAAATTCATTGTTCTCAAATCCGGGACCTTGTAGAGTGGTGATTTTTAGCATAGTCACGCTTCAACCTACTGATATCATGATTCAGCATTAAAAATGTGGTCGCCCAAGAAACCCGCAAAATGCGAATTTTCATTTCAAATACTCAATTAACGAGAGAACTTTTCTCATGGAAGTTCATTTATCTCAACTCCAAGACCATGTATAGTGCTGATTTTTTGCATAGTCACTGTTCACCCTACTGATATCATATTTCAGCAATACAAAATGTGATCGCCTAAGAAACCCGCAGGATACGGATTTTTATTCAAAGTACTTGCTCAACCAGAAATTGTTTCTCAAGGAAATTCATTTTTCTCAAATCCGGGACCGTGTAGATTGCTGATTTTCTGCATAGTCACTTTTGAACCTACTGAAATCATGATTTGGCATTACAAAATGTGATCGCCTAAGAAACCCGCAAGATGGGAATTTTCATTTCAACTACTCGCTCAACCAAAGAACTTTTCGCAAGGAAATTCATTATTATCAAATCCTGGACATTGTGGAGTGCTGATTTTTTGCATAGTCACGCTTCGACCTACTGATAGCATAATCAAGCATTACAAAATGTGGTCACCCAAGAAATCCGCAAGATGCGGATTTTTATTTAAACCTTCGCTTAACCAGAGAATTTTTATCAAGAAAATTCAATTTTAAAATCTGTGCCCTTGTAGAGTACCGATTTTCTGAATAGTCCTCTTCAACCTACTGAAATCATAATTTCGCATTACAAAATGTGATCGCCCAAGAAATCCGCAAGATGCGAATTCACATTTCAACTACCCGCTCAACCAGTGAACTTTTCTCAAGGAAATTCATTTTTCTCAAATCCGGGACCTTGTGGCGTGCTGATTTTTTGTATAGTCACTGTTCTACCTACTGATATCATAATTCAGCAGGACAAAATGCGGTCGCCAAAGAAACCCGCAAGATGCGAATTTTCGTTTCAACTACTCGCTCAACCAGAGAAATTTTTTCAAGAAAATTCATTTTTCTCGACTCTGGGTCCTTGTAGAATGCTGATTTTCTGTAACGTCACTCTTGAACCTACTGAAATCATAATTTGGCATTACAAAATGTGATTGCCCAAGAAACCCGCAAGATGCGAATTTTCATTTCAACTACTCGCTTAAGCAGGGAACGTTTCTCAATGAAATTCATTTTACTCAAACCCGGGACCTTGTAGAGTGCTGATTTTTTGCATAGTCACTGTTCAACCTACCGATATCATAATTTAGCAGTACCAAATGTGGTCGCCCAAGAATCCCGCAAGATACGAATTCTCATTTCAGCTACTCAATCAACCAGAGAACATTTCTCAATGAAATTCATTTTTTTCAAATGCGGGACCTTGTGGAGTGCTAATTTATGCATGGTTACTGTTCAACCTACTGATATCATAATTGATCAGTACAAAATGTGATTGCCTAAGAAACCCGCAAGATACGGATTTTTATTCAAACTACTCGCTCAACCAGAGAACGTTTCTCAAAGAAATTCATTTTTCTCAAATCCGGGACCTTGTAGAGTGCTGATATTTGCATGGTCACGCTTCGACCTACTGATAGCATAATTCAGCATTACAAAATGTGGTCGCCCAAGAAACCCGCATGATGCGAATTTTTATTCCAACACTCGCTCAACCAGAGAATTTTTTTCTATAAAAATTCATTTTTCTCAAAAACGGGCCCTTGCAGAGTGCTGATTTTTTGCATAGTCACTCTTGAACCTACTGGAATCATAATTTGGCATTACAAAATGTGATCGCCCAAGAAACCCGCAAGATGCGAATTTTCATTTCAACTACTCGCCTAACAAGGGAACCTTGTAGAGTAAATTCATTTTTCACAAATGTGGCAACTTTTAGAGTGCTGATTTTTTGGATATTCACTATTCGAACTACTGACATCATCATTCAGCAACAAAAAATGTAATCGCCAAAGAAACCAGCAAAGAGGCGAATTTTTTATCAACTACTCGCTTAACCAGGGAACCTTCTTCAAGAAAATGGATTTTCCTCCAATCCGGAACCAGGCAGAATGCTGATTTCTTGCGTAGTCACTCTTCGACATACTGATATAATAATTCAGCACCAAAAAAGGTGATCGCCAAAGAAACTTACAAGACGCGAATTATTATTTCAACTACTCCCTTAACCAGGGAACCTTCTCCAAGAAAATGCATTCTCCTCCAATCCGGGACCAGGCAGAATGCTGATCTTTTGCACGGTCACTCTTCGACCTACTCATAAAATAATTTAGCAACAAAAAAGCTGATCGCCTTAGAAACCTTCAAGAAGCGAATTTTTATTCCAACTACTCGCTTTACTAGGGAACCTTCTTCAAGTAAATGCATTTTCCTCCAGTCCGGTACCTGGTAGAGTGCTGATTTTTGCATAGCCATTTTTGACATGGCATTTTACAAAGGATTATACAGCTGGCTTTCTATTTATAATACTACATTAACAAAAAGTGCATAGGTAACTTTCGTTCTCATTATCTCGTTGCTAGAACATCATCTTCAGTCGAATACTTTTTACCGCCGGCTGTTACCGCCGGCTTCTGCCACTGGCTTCTTCCAACGGCATTTACCGCCAGATCATACAGCTGCTTTCCATTGTTAATACAAGAAAAACTATAAGAGTATGTGCCTAACTTTCGTTCTCATGATTTTGTTGCTAGAACATCATCTTCAGTCAAATACTTTTTACCGATGGCTGTTACCGCCGGCTTCTGCCGCTGTCTTCTACCAGCGCCATTTACCCTCGAATAATACAGCTGGCTTTTTACTTATAATACTAAAATAACTATAAGAGTATATAACTAACTTTCGTTCTCATGATCTTGTTGCTAGAACATCATTTTCAATCAAATATTTTTTGGCGCCGGCTCTCAACGCCAGTTTCTGCCGCTGGCTTCTACCGTTTTCATTTGCCTTCGGATTATACAGTTGGCTTTCTATTGATAATACTAAAATTACTATAAGAGTATATAACTAACTTTCGTTCTCATGATCTCGTTGCTAGATCATCATCTTCAGGCAAATACTGTTAACCACCGGCTTCTACCGCTGGCTTCTGCCGCTTGCTTCTCCAACGGGCATTTACGGCCGGATTATACAGCCGGCTGTCCATTCATAATACTTTAATAACTATAAGAGTATATAACTATCTTCCATTCTCATGATCTCGTTGTTCGAATATCATCTTCAGTCAAATACTTTTTACGGCCGGCTTTTACCGTCGGCTTCTGCCGCCGGCTTCGACCATCCGTATTCACCGCCAGATCATACAGCTGGCTTTCCATTTATAATACTAGAAAATCTGTAAGAGTATATAACAGGTTGGCTGATAAGTCCCCGGTCTGACACATAGATAGCGTCGCTAGTATTAAATGCATATTATTTTTATATAGTACCAACCTTCAAATGA
>JAPYZL010175045.1:1906-29727 GCA_030522825.1 Platygaster orseoliae
AGTCTTAAGTATTAAGTATTAAGTTTTAAGTCTTAAGTATTAAATCTTAAGTGTTAAGTCTTAAGTATTAAGTATTAAGTCTTAAGTATTAAGTCTTAAGTCTTAAGCGTTAAGTGTTAAGTCTAAATTATTAAGTGTTAAGTCTTAAGTCTTGAGCATTAAGCCTTAAGTCTTAAGTGTTAAGTTTTAAGAAGTCAGGTTAGGTTAGTGTTGACTGAATCTGCAGGATAAAGTTTCTTTATAATATAGAGAGATAAATAAAAAATAAGATATTGTTTATAAATTCAGGAAAATCAATCAACAAATTCTGTTATAACAATTTATGAATCAATACTAAGAAAATTAGTAACGGCACTAAATTCAAAAGGGATTACGGAATCAAAACATTCTTTCCAATACCCTACTTCCGAAGAACCCTCCCCTCATTAGCCTTCTTTCGTCTCCCCTTTTTCCAAGGGATGATCGAGCCGCAAATTAGCCGTGTCCCTCGGCTTTTTCGGAGAAGGTCGAGATGAAAGCGATGCCAAGGCAAATACGCCCGACGAGTGTTTGAAAACACGTTGCTTAATGAAGGGATCACAGAGAGACTTTTTTTCGTCTCTTCGAAAAACACCGTTTCCCCTTCCAGCGCAACATAAAAAATATCGGGTGTTGAAGCACAAGCATGATCATTTTGAACTCTAAAAAAAATTTGCAATTGTCGAATTTCTGAAGATTTTTTAAATTTTTCTACGGATAAATCAGTTTCGCAATCGCGAGATAACTGGGACAAATATTTCCCGATAAGTTTATCGTATTCCGCACCTATTCCTGATAAGAACGGGGCGCCGGGTGCCGTAAAACCGATTAGAAAAAAAAGCCTTGCCGCGTTCTTCCGCTATAATTTCCGTCGTAAAACGCTCTACAAAGAAATCAATCGCTATGTAATATAAAACACGAAGAGCTCTTAATTATTTACTCATGGGACTGAACGCGCCGCATTTTATCTGGCTTATTGTAACTTGTAATTTTTATTTTTTTCACAACAAAAATCGTTGGATTAAAAACCCACTGCTGCACACTACTTTTATAATTCCCCAAATACTTTCGAGTGGCTTTTCGAGAGTGGTGAAAAAAACTGATCGTCGGTAGGCTCCAAATAACTCGCATTTCCGGTTGCTTGATCGACAATATTTCCGTTGAAAAACTGCTCTGAATTTCAATTGCCCACTCAGCTGAAGCCACTTGCATGCAATCAACAGTTCACAGGTTATTCCGGTGGAGTATTTTCCCAATATCGTTCAAAGTTTTTATTACATGAATTCTACCCCGAATTCTGATGAAATATTCTTCACACTCGTACAGTAATGGTTTCAGGATTAGATAGATGAAGTCTTAAGATATCCATAAATGTTTAAGACACTTTTTAAGATGTGATATTTGAAATTCTAAGATACTTCCAAGTGTCTTATTAGAAATTCTTAGACATTCTCTTATATGCAAGACACTTGCTGAAGTGTCTTATTTAAAATTCTGAGACCTCATTCAGAATGTTGAGACACTTTCAAATTTCACAAACACTGCTTGGGGTATTTTATTGGAATTATAATATAATTTAAAGCTTTTAAGACACTTCTTGAACTTTCTAATTCAAAATATGCGTAAACTTCTCGAAGTCTCTTAGATTCTTCAAAAAAACGGCTTATTTGAAATTTGAAAACTTCTTGAATTATTTTTATCGAAATTCTAAAACACTTTTAAACCTCTTAGACACTGTCATAAAGTGTCTTTTTTAAAGGTTTAGAAACATACGAACTTTTCAAGATGTCTTATTTGAAATTCTAAGGCACTTTGAAGTGCCTAGATCGAAAATTTTTGACACTCTCAAATATCCAAGACACTGCTCCAAGTGTGTCAATCGGAATTATAAGGAACTTTTGATTTTCTAAGAAGCTTCTGAAGGTGATTTATTTGTATTTCCATACACTTTAGACACTTTAGACAATTTTAGTCTAAGACCCTTTAGAATGTGCCTTATTCAAAATTTGAGGACTTTTTGTAGTATCTTTTTCGGAATTTCAAACTTCTTTCTTCTTCAAACTTCCAAGATATTCAGAAACGTCTAAAGTACTTTTCAAGATGTAATACTTGAAATTCCAAGACACTTCCAAGTGTCATATTTGGAATTTTTATGCACTCTCTAAAATCTAAAACGTTCATCGAAGTGTCTTATTTCAGTTTCTAAGATATTTACGTGTGTCATATTCGGAATTTCAAGACACTTCTTAACGTCTAAGACACTATTTGGTGTGTCTTACTAGAGCTATGAAAACACTTTTCGAAGTCTCTTTGTCACTTGAGAAAGTGCCTCATTTGAAATTTGGAAACCATTTGAAGTGTCTTTTTCAAAATTCCTAGACACTCTCGTGTCTTATACTGAATTTTTAGATTGTCTCGAATATCTTAGACACTCCTTAAAATGTCTTATTTGATATTTTATGACACTTGAATGTATCTTATTCGAAATTCTAAGACTCTTGTACATTAACAAGACACTTTAAAAGTGTTATACTCAAATTCCAAGACACTTTTAAACGTCTAGGACACTTCTCGAAGTCTCTGAAAAACTTTAAAAAGTTCCTCATTTCTGAATTTTAAGACCTTTTAAAGTATCTGTCCAGGAATTCTAAGATACTTTTAAATGTCCTAGACATTTATATAAGTGTCTTTTTCAAAACTAAGATATTCAGAAATGTACAAGACTCTTCTTGAATAGTTTTATTTGAAATTCTAAGACACGTTGGAGTGTCTTATACGGAATTTTTGGACCATCTCGAATATCTCAGACACTTCTTAAAGTGTCTTATTCGATATTCTAAAACACTTCAATGTATCTTATTCGGAATTCTAAGACACTTTTGAATCAACAAGACACTTTAAAAGTGTTCAACTCAAACTTCAAGACACTTTAAACCGTCTAAGACACTTTTTGAAGTTCCTTATCAAAAATTTAAAGACACTTCTCGAAGTCTCTGGAGCACTTTAGAAAGTCCCTTATGCTGAGTTTGAAGACCTTTCAAAGTGTCTGTTCAGGAATTACAAGACACTTTCTAATGTCTTAGAAACTGATATATATGAGTATCTCTTTCAAAATCAAGATATTGTGAAATGCCCAAGACACTTTTAAAAAAGTATTATTTAAAATTCTAAGACACGTCAGAGTATCTTATGCGTGATTTCTAAACTCTGTCGAATATCTTAGACACTCCCTAAAGAGTCTTATTCGATATTCTAAGACACTTCAATGTATCTTATTCGGAATTCGTAGACTCTTTTCAATTCACAAGACACTTTAAAAGTGTTTTTTTCCAATTCCAAGACACTTCAAAACGTCTAAGACACTTCTTGAAGTGCCTCATCAAAAATTCAAAGACATTTCTCGAAGTCTCTGAAACGCTTTAGAAAGTTTCTCATTCTGAATTTCAAGACTTTTCAAACTATCTCTTCAGAAATTCTAAGACACTGTTAAATGTCTTAGACACTTATATTAGCGTCTTTCTCAAAATCAAGATATTTAGAAATGTACAACACTTTAGACACTTTAGAGTGTCTTATAATCGTACTGTAACATTGTAAGTAAATTGTACATTCATTCAATGACAATAACATTGTCAATTGTATTGTAAGATTGTGATACATACACATAATACGTCATCTTCCATATACATAAAAATTGTCTTTTTCTTCTAGGTAAATGCTTTTCACAGTTAATAAAATATATATTCTTCCATCTTGGCTCAAATCACATTTAACTACAAGTATACTACTTTTTCTAAAGTTTTAGCGAAATAGGATTGCTGGTTTTTTTGGCAGGGGGGGGGGGAGAGGAGAGGCCACTGCGACTAGTCTCGTGTCTTGAAAGTTGAAAAACAAAAAAATTAGAAATTCACCCGCGCCGAACGTTATACATAGTCCGTGGACAAGACGGGAAAAACCGCGAGACAGTGACAAGTGAGAGAAAGATACGCGCCCGGCGAGACGCTCGATCATTGTCAGCCGAAGCGCTAATTAGAAATTTCCAAATAATGAGAAAGTAACTCTTACCAGACGACTGTATTTCACAGCTCCCGCGAATTCTGGGCGGCGAGTTCGATGTGTTTTTGCGGCCATGCCCCTTTTCCGTTTCGTACCCTCGTCAGAGTTTAGACGACTTTCACGGGGATCGATTGACCCTACGTTTCCCGTAATCAGGCAATTTTCCAGGATCCAGGAAAAAAAAAGGATACAATTTTGCGTCGCCCCATGTGCGGGGAGGGGGTTAGGGGGTAGGGACGCATGGATGAGGAAATTAGATTCATAACTTTTCCGCGACGCTCGAAAGAGCGTGCGAGCTTGTTAAAAATTCTGCCCGCCCACGAATATCAATCCTTTGAATAAAACCACGCGCGCGAGACAGCGCGGATTATCTCGATGCGCCTCGAAACGAGATTACCCGGCGATTTTCGCGGCTTGGTCTTTTTCGAGTTTCTTCGAAAAGAACCTCGATTCGTGGAATCAGAGATTTCATTCTTAAATACTTTCTGCGTGGTTTTGCTGATACTTGTGTCAATCCCAAAAACTTTTTTTCGATATTTTTTCTTTCCAATGTTTTTTTCCCACAAAAATTTTCCCCAAAAAGTTATGTCGAAAGTTTTTTTTCCCAAAAATTTCAGTGCCAATTTTTTGGTGTCGAAAATTATTTTTCCACTAAAAATTTTTCCCAAAAGAATTTTTTCTCGAAGTCTAAATTTTATTAAAATGTATTATAAAAATTGTATAAACATTTAATAAAAAAATTATTAAAATTTAGGTAAAATTAAATAAAAAAAAGTCCGAAGTTTAAGAAAATTTTAGAAAACCTATTATTTTAAATTTCAAAAAATTTAAAAATTCAAAAATTTAAATTGAAATTAGAAAAATTTTTAAAAATCCTAAAATTCAATAAAAAACTTCGTTTAAGTCCTACTTTTTGGGGGGGGGGGGGACTGAAGTAAAAAAATAAAATATTTAATGAAAAAAAAGTAGTATTTGACAGAAAATGAAAAAATACCAAATTTTGTCAGAGTTTTAATGATAATGAAAATTTCCGGAAAGGAATTGATAAAATTGTCAAATTATCTTTATTTTTATAATTGCTTGATATCAACATATTCATCAAGAATTTTTTTAACTAATTTTTGTTAAAAATTTTCAAAACGCTTACAATTTTCAAGAATCTTAGGACTTTCCAACACCTGACATTTTTGAACAATTGATAATGAATGAATTTCACAAAATTCCTATCTTTTGCGAAATGTCAAAAAAAAAAGGATCAACATCTCCTAAATTTCCAACATTTTTCAAATTTTGACAGAATGTTTAGCATTACTGAAATTTTCAAAATAAAACAAGTGAAATAGTCAAAACATCTTAATTTCCATAATTTTTTAATTTGAATGTTATGATCAATAAATATAATCGACTTTTTATGTTGCAAATTTCTAGAGCGCTTAAAATTTCAAATCATCTAAAATCTTTCTAAATTCAAACACTTTTAGACTTTTGATAATTTATGAAATTCAAGAAACTATTATTTGCAAAATGTTATAAAAGTAACGAAATTTGTGAATTTCAGTAATCGTTGAAGATGAATAATAATATCCAAAAAATGACTTAATTTTTTGAATATTGAAATTTTAGCAGTCTACCAAATTTTTGACAGTATTAAAATTTTCACGAATTGTTTGGAATAACTGAAATTTTCCAAACGAAATTGCTGAATATGTCGAAAAATATTCCTTTTCAAAATTTCTGATTAACAATAAAGATAATCTATTATTTTTTATTACAAATTTTCAGAACGTTTAAAATTTTTAAAAATCTTTTCGGAATAAAGCATTTTTAAACTACCTATTGATAATTTATGAACTTTGCAAAACTATCATATAAAAAATGTTCCAAATGTAACAAAATTCATGAATTTGAGTACTCATCGAAGATTATAAATCATATTTCGAAAAATGAGTAAATTTTTACAAAATTGAAATTCTAGCAATCGGCAAAATTTTCGACTTAATTTGAATTTTCACAGATTGTCCAGGGTAATTGAAATTTTCAAAATTAATTTCCTGAATATGTCAAAAGATCTTTATTTTCTAAATTTCAACATTCTTATATACTTATCAATAGATATTGTCGACAAATGTTCGTTTTAAATTTTCAGAACGCTTAAAATCTTCAAAAATTCTACATCTTTCCAAATCTGAGCATTTTTGAATTCTTGATAATTTATGAGTTTCGCGAAACTATCATTTGCAAAATCTTCCAAACGCGAGAAAATTCCTGAATTTCAGTAGTCATTGAAAATTACAAATTATATTTATAAAAATGAGCTCACTTTTACAATATTGAAATTCTTACAATCCTTAAAATTTTGTAATGTGTGACAACTTTTCCAATTTCCCTCATCAACTACATTCCTACGATTTTGAAAATACTTGAATATTTGAATTTCACTGAATTTGATCAAATTTCAGAATATCAGTCTTCTTTGAAATTTGAAAATTATAAAAATGCACCAGCTTCCTATAGTAAGAAAAATTCGAAAAAAATATAATTGAGTAACAGAACCTCCTCAAATATTTCAAATAACATAAATTTGAAAAAACGAAGTTCAAAAAATCACTTCAATTTCCAAACTATCTAAATTTTTACATACTAAGGATTTTTCTTCTTTTTTCCTCTTTTTATTTCTGTGAATTCATACAAAAGTCTCAAAATACATACAATACCCCGAATTCCTCAACTTCAAATTTTTTCTTCAGATACAACTGCCTGGGGGGGGGGGACTAAAAACCGCCAAATTTCAAAATCCTCCCCTGACCTCAACTATTTCTTTTCCAAACTCTCCAACATAAACTAATACCATCCGGTACTCAGATTCATTCTCCGGTCGATGAAAACTCATAATCACCTCCCATTTCTGTTTATTTCCCCACCAGCAACAACCACCCGGATCGAAGACGCGAGCGACTTTTGGCATCGTTTCAAAGCTCCCAAGACCGCGCGGATTACATCGTTCACGTTGAAATATGTTTGCGAAACATCGGGAGTTTCATTTTTTCTCCCCCTTTTTCCCGAGATTTTCTCACGGTGAAAGTCATGGCCTTCGTGAAAACCAGGACGCGCTCGGAGACATCGCTCGTTAAGCACCGCGATTTTCGTTGCTCCGGGGCTCATCCCCCGGAGCTTTTTCTCCCCCGCCTTTGCAAGTATATACGATATTTAAAATTAATCCTTCCTTTGTGCGCCCCGTCCGTCTGCAGGTCTTTTTATCGTGCCGATATGGAGTCGTACGAATTTTACTCCATTATATTTCTGAAGGTGGGTTTGGCGCGGAGAGGAAAGGGGCGGAGGAGGGGACCCTTTTTGTCTCTGCGGCTTTAAAACTCGCTTTTTGTTTTATTCATTGAGCGAGCCGCGATCGGAGGCGGTGATCAATCACAATCGGATAGAGAAAAAAATATAATGCGAGTCACAAGGAAACGAGGGAAGGAATCACCAGGTGCGTTGGTGGTTTTATAGCCGGCGCTCATTTGGATTAATCACTATTTCTAGAGAAGTCGTAGTACTCGGTTTATGGGTTGTGTGAATTTTTTATTTGCAGTGTGTGAGGGTGATTGTTTTTTATTTATATTGTTTCCAGGGTTTTTAATTGTTTGTTGTGTTTTTTATTGTAAAATTAGATTGTAATTGAATACAAAATTAAAAAAGTAATTGTTTTTAGTTCTACCGAATTATAGGCTTGTGTTTTGAAAAACAAATCTTGAAAAGGACGTTGTGAATTATCATTTTTTCAGTTTATGGATTGTGTCAATTTTCTATTTGCAATATGTGAGGGTGATTGTTTTTTATTTATATTGTTTCCGCGGTTTTTTATATTGTTTTTTGTGTTTTTTATTGCATTATTAGATTGTCATTGATTACAAAATGAAACAAGTAAATGTTAAATAAATTTATTTAGTGTGCATTTCTGTTTTTACTTCCACCTAATTTTAGACTTGTGTTTTGAATAGTCAAATTTTGAAAAGAACGTCATTAATTTTTTTTTTAGTTTCTGGGTTGTGTAAATTTTTTATTTGCAGTGTGTGAGTGTAATTATTTTTTATTGATATTGTTTCCGATGTTTTTTAAAGTGTTTTTTGAGTTTTTTTCTGCATAATTAGATTGTGACTGGATACAAAATGAAACAAATAAAAATTCAATAAATAAATTCAGTGTGTATTTTTGATTTTAGTTCTACTTTATTTAAGGCTTTTGTTTTGAACAGTCAAATTTTAATAAGAACGTCATGAATTATCATTTTTCAGTTTTATGTATGTTTATGCATTTTTTTTTTAATTCATGGAAATGAAGCTCTAAAAACAGGAAATTCTGAAATTCGAAAAACTACTAGCAATTTTCACTTCATATCGAATTTAAATATTAGGAACAATATTCTGGTTTACATTTAAGTGAAAAGTAAGAGGCTTAAATATTTATGAGGATATAAAAAATTCATAAAATAAAATCAAAAAGCTGAAATTTGGACAATTCAGTTCAAAAACTAAGATAATTAGAATACAGTAAATTGAATTTCAAAAACTTCTTTTTATTCTTTTGCATACCTTCAAACTAGAATATCTTAAATTGCTAACACAATAGTTTACAAATTGATAAATTTTATATTTTAGTTTACTGTTGGAATTGTTATTTCTTATTACATCAATTATGTTTTTTTACGTTTTTAACTTTAGTGATTTGAATTTCCAAGCTTCAAATTTAAAAATAATCAATTGTAAATAAGAATTGATGATCTTAATTCTGTTTATTGTCAAAAAAAAAGTTTTATAAAACTAGTTTTTGAGTATTAAAATTTTATTTCAAATCAAATTTTTAGAGTATTCGAAATTTATTAAAAATCAAATTTTTTGAGTATTAAAAGTCTATTTAAAATCATTTTGCAACATCTAATTTATTACGCCTTTCTGTACAATTTATATAAGCCTGAATTTTTTGCTGTGTTCACTGTTTAGTCATTAAAAAAAAGTATAATTTTGTAATCGTGTAATATGAATTTCGGACTTTTATGTCGAAGTTTTGAGTAATTAATTCTTAAAATGCCAGTATTTGAATAGTACATTCTATCTGAACCATAATTTTTATATTTCGTTAGAAATTATTATATATACAAAGAAACCTACTTTAGCAATTGTTTCAATAATTTATCTCATGCAGTATCTTCGATTTAGTACTGAACATTTTTTAATACATCTGTAATTCATATTATTACTTTTCATAATTTTTTTCAGTCATTTCTTTTTACACTTCATTTTCCGGAATTCAATTATTTAAAAAAATTCATATTGGATGCCTCACTAACTAAACAAAAACGAAAACGATATCATAAAAAATTTTAATAATTATCAATAATACTCTTTAAAATCTACAATCAGCAAAAACTCAAACTTCACTACTGAAGTAACAGAAGATTTCACTGAATATCCTCAAAAAAAAATACAATCATTTCCAAATACCAATAAACACTTCAAACACATCGATCCTAAAATAAAAATACTCCCCACAACATCAAAATTTCTCCGAAATTCATCACTGCTCCTAATCACCGTAGAACTTCACTTTCCCTAATTAACACGAAACTCGAACCCGCACAAAGATCAAACAATCAGCTCTAATACGAAATTAACGAATCGAAACGAACTTTCCGACGTTCTCCTAGTTGGATGAAAAGGATAAAAAAAAGCGTCGGTCCGTGAAAAAAGCCCTTTTCAATAATTCATTAAAACAGGGAATTATTGTCCTTCGTTACGGAAACGACGATCGCGAGGAAAAAACCCTCGTCACATGCGAAAACTTTTTAATTTTCGTCCTCCGGGTCCCGCCTTTGCCGCGGAAGTATGGTCCACGCGCTCTGGTAGCAAGTAGCGCGGCGCCGCGCAAGTCAGACAGTGGTTTGGGTTTACGGATGAGCCGGCCAAGCGTCCAGTCATCCGTCCCAAGCTGGCCTCCCTCTTTGGAAGCCACCCTTTTCCCGCGTACGGCGGATAATGCCCGGGACCAAAGGATAATTCCCGATACGAGGACGGAAATCCGGGCAAAAAAAACTCTTATTTAAAAATGTATTCGCCGTCTGGCAATGCAAGAATCGTCCAGAAAAGTTGGGATTTCGCCCTTTTGTCCGCGACTCGGCAATCCGCAAACTTTTGTACCGCAAAGTGTACGCGCATTTCGCGAAACTTTTCACCCACACGCCCTCAAGTTTTCCGCGATATAATTTTATCGATTAGGTATGCGAGTTGCTTTTATTACGGGAATATAGCACGAGGGGAAAAAATAGGAAGAATCTGTTTCTCTTGTTCTGGTTTGTATTAGTTGAGGAATCAGATTTAATAAGGAATTACTAGTGGTGTGCGGGATTTCGAGAATTTTTTGGATCAAAAATAGCTTCAAACACATATTTTTATTTAACGCTGTAGTAAAATTGGAATTAGTTGATAACTTTAGTGATTTATGATGATTAAATAGATAAAAATGTATGTAAATTCTTCGTTTTTTGACATTTACTACCTGCAATAATCAAAAACAGAATGATAAGGAAAGAAAGTTACAGATGCAGTAAATGTAGAATTCCATTTATTTACATAAAAACGTTATAAAAAAATTAAGTGAGCAATTTAATTTTTACTAGAATATTTTGAAGTATTGTGAGATTTCCAGATTGGTAACTATAATAATGTTTCAAAAATCTTACTACATTGTCAATCTAAATTAACATTATTTACATTTCACAAAAAAAATTGAATTCAATCTTCAAAAAAACGCTTTTAGTGTCAGAGACAAAAAAAATTTTACCAATGCAATGAAGACAAAGATTTTTATAATTTTTAAATAAGAAAATAAGCACCAATCAATGCTTAAATTGTAACAACTCTGCTATCTTCGAAATTATTAACTCTTCGAAGTTTTTATGTCTTTTAGGGTCCTGAATTTTACAGGATTTACAATGTTTTTCAACTCTTACATAACATAGAAAAATGAAATAATTTTGACATATTCTAAGTAATGCAGGACCTCGTATTTCTGCAGAATTCAAAGTTTTTATTATTAGCCGAAATTTTAAGTTTTCCTAATGCTCTAAAATTTTTTGAACTTTTTCGAATTTTAAACTTTCACTAGATCTTAGAACTTTTCGGAATACGAGATGAAGATATTTGAGAATACTCAATCTTTTTTGGATTCAATCATTTTTCAGGATTTTAAACCTCTTTGAGTTTCCCGAATTTTTTGGAATTCCTGGACTTTTCGAAATTCCTGAACATTTCGGGATTTTACTTATTAAGAACCTTGTATTTCAACAGATTTTCAAAATTTCTCGAATTACATAGTTTTTGGAAGTTTTTTTTGGCGACTCCGAATTTTTCAGTTTTCCAAATTCTTAAAAATTTTTTAAACTTTTTTGAATCTTAGACTTTCACTAGATTTTCGAACTTTTTGGAATACCAGATTAAGATTCTTGGGGATTCCCAATATTCTTTAGATTACCAAATTTATCGGGATTTCAAAACTTTTTGAGGTTCCTGAACTTCTTGGAATTTCAGGACTTTTCGGGATTCTTGAACTTTCTAGAAACCCTGAACTTTTCGGAATTTCACTTATTCAGGACCTCGTGTTTCGGCAGAATTCATAAATTTTGCGAATCACCTAATTTTTCAAGATTTTTATTTTTAGGACTCCAAGTTTTTCAGTTTTCTAAATGCTCTGAAATTTTTTTTAATTTTTCCGAATCTTAGACTTTCACTAGATTTTCATACTTTTCAGAATACCAGATGAAGATTCTTAGTAATTTCCTGTCTTTTCTAAATTCTTTAATTTTTATGGATTTTAAAACTTTTTGAGATTTCCGAATTTCTCGGAATTCCTGGAATTTTCGGGATTCCTGAACGTTTCGGGATTCTTGAAATTTTCAGGATTTCACTTATTCACGAAATCGTATTTCGGCAGAATTCCTAAATTGTTCGAATCTCCTAATTTTTCAATTTTTTTTTTTTTTGGGACTCCAAGTTTTTCAGTTTTCTGAATGCTCTAAAATTTTTTGAACTTTCTCGAATCTTGAACTTCCACTAGATTTTCAAACTTTTCAGAATACCAGATAAAGATTCTGAGTGATTCCCGATCTTTTTTGTATTCTTAAATTTTTCGGGTTTTTAAAACTTTTTGAGTTTCCCAAACTTTCTGGAATTTCTGTACTTTTCGGGATTCCTGATCGTTCCGGAATTCTTAAATTTTTCGGGATCCCGAGTTTTTTTATAAAAAAAAAACAACATTTCTTCATTTTTCAACATTCAAAACAAACAATATTTAGCTCGTAATCAATTATTGAACAATAGCGCGATGATAGGGAACATTTGCCTTATCGCTTATTGAGAGGAATTGGAAACCACGAGACGCGAACGACGTGTAAAGTAAACTTGATCGGGCGAAGACAACGCGTAAACGCCGACAAGCAATTCCCCCAAAGTTTGGGATTCCCGGCCTGTAGGAAGCACTGACCGGCCGGAAGTCCTCGCGATAGTAAAACGCTCTGCGCGGGCTCTCAACTCTCGGGCGCTCGTTTAACGTGATGAACATCCTTTTTCAATTTTTAAACATTAGGAATTTATTTAGTTTTCAATTTGAATAAGAAACTAGGATGAAATAGATTAAGGGGAAGGGGGGAAATTGAAATTTTATTTTATTAGGAAAAGATCATTATTATATTTTCTTGTTATTTTTGTAAATTATTTTTTTCTTTTTATATCATCTTCTTTGTTTATTTCTAAGTATACGTATTTTTTGATTTATTGAGAAAATAATAAATTTCATTATCCAATTATCCAATCAAAAGATCGAATCTACTAATAAATTCAAAAAATTTCTAAAATTCAAAATCAGAGAGTTAAAATAAAGAAGTTACAATGTATTTATTTCGTGGAAGATTTTTTGTTGTACATGAGTGTCATCAGTCATTTACAATAAATTTACGTTAATTTTTGGTCCGTATCCAATGACTTGCATATTCGAGTTCCGTCAATGCGTTATCATGGCTGAAATTGTCAAAGCGCGCTGAAAATAAAATCGACTCTGATGCCAATTTTCAATAATAACTCGAATACATCGACATGCACGTAAGAACTTTGTCAAATGTTAAGTGAGGAAATTGTTATTAATAATTTGTTGCTCGGTGACAGTTCTGGGCTGGATATTTCAAGATTCTACGTATTTCGGGAAATAGAATTTATGAGGAGATTGAAGAAATTGATTATTGGAATGTTAATAGAAAATAGGTACAGTGTATGTATAGATAGTAGTAGTAATTAATATACAGTTAATAGAATTCACTGTATTGAGTAACTACTGTTAACGAATTTTCCACTTTACCAAGAATTTTTTTTTTTCAGTAAAAAACACGAAATAAAAAAAATGTCATTCGTTTATCGTATGAAAATTTAAAGAACATGGAAAATTTCTCATACTTTTTCGAAAAATTATAAACGGAAAAAAGGAAAGTCCTTCAAATTCATGGGAATTCTGTAAAAAAGTATGGAAAATTTCTGGTTTATGTATGGAATAAAAAGTTTATTTTACTTTCCAGAAAAGTTTGAATTGTAAAATAAAATATGATGTTATTACATATTTTTAGATATTTAATATAGGTAATAAATGATAAAAAACATTGTTATTAAATAATACTTAATATTTATAAATACGATTATAAAATAATAGTAGACATTTTGTGCTATTTGGAAATCAGTGCTGAAAATTTCTGTAGAAAATATTAATATTTCTATTTCATTAATCCCAAATACGTTAGGAAAGTTTTCCATAAAATGCAAGGGAAAAATTACCATACCTAGAAAAATCTACTATTAAAAAAAACTTTTTCATATTCTACTACGTTTAGCAATAAATATATCTATTTTTACCATGCAGTATAATAAAACGTCAAATATCGCAATTTAAAGTTGATTTATAGTAAAAAATACTAAACACTTCGTTTTTTTTACTTAAGTAAATAAGAGTTTTCAACGAAAATCAACAAGTCTTTGAAACTTTTTAAAATTGAAACTTCCGAAAAAAATTGAGTTAAAAAATTTTATTGAAAATTTCGTAGGTTGTCAATAATTTGACAATTCCCTATAAATTTATAAAATTTCGGAAAATGTCAATAAATTACGTAAATTGTGTAAATTTTTGAAAACTTTGTAAAAGTCTTTAAATTTTCAAAAAATAAAAAAATGTTTTTTCCTACAAAAATCATCGATAACTTGAGATATTACAATAAAAATCTACGAGTTTTCAAAATTTTTAAAAAATTAAGGTTACAAAGAATTTTCTTGAATACCAAAAATTATTTTAAAATTCTGTGAATTGTTAGACACTTCGAATCTTATAAAAAATCTATAAATCGAGTAAAATAAGAACAGAAACATTTTGAAAAATTTTTCAAAAATCTAGATATTGCAAATTTCAGAAAATTTAGGAATCTAAAATATTTCAGATAATTTAAAATTTTCTCGGTTCCAAAAGATATGCTGAGAAAAAAAAGTTCCTATTTCTATTATAAATAATAGAAAAATTACTTGATAAAAGAAAATCTACAATTTTTTATGTTTTACATATTATACTACGCTTAGCAATAAATATACCTATCTATTTTCACTATTCATTATAATAAAACGTTAAAAATTGCAATTATAAGTTGATAAATAGTAGAAAATACTGAAATGTTGTATTTTTAATTTCGTAAATAACAGTTCTCAATGTATGAGATATGGGAAATGTTAATATGAACATAATAATAACAAAATTATAAATAAAATCAAAAAATCAATAAAAAAAATAATAAATTCCAATAAAAATAAAAAAATAATAAAAATTGAAGATAAGAATAAAATAATAATTAAAATTGATGAAAAAATTTTCAAAAATCATGAAAAATTATAAATAATTATAAATTTTTAATAATAAAAAATGCAAAAAAATTGATAGTGAAAATAATAAAAAAATTTCAAATAATGAAATAATATACAATCAGTTTAAAAAATTCAAAATTATTAATACAATTAATAATAAAATCAAATTATGATAAAAAATAATCACATGATCATAATTTCAACATTTTTTTATAATAATTGCTATACATTTATGAATTTCACTAAAACGTCCAGCTCCAACTACTATACTATATGCCAATAACTACAATACGAAAATTTTAAATAACACAATACTGTATATAGTCAAGTTGACTATACTTCTTCTCCATCCCCCATTACTATATTTTTTAGTAAAAATAACCAGATTTTTCTCTCAGTATAAGTTACTTATAGAATCCCATACGTGTATAGGAAATTTTTTATACAATGCAGGAATATTTCTAATACAAATATATGTACAAATCATGATTTTTTTTTACAGTGTACTTTTTTGGAGACTGAAGATATTCTGTGAACTTAAATAATACTTGTTTTTTTTTTGTCTAAAGTACACTCAGAAAAAAGCTAGTAATTTGTACTATAATTTTTTGTAAAATTACGATATTTAAGGAAATCTACAATACTTTTATCTTTCACGTATTAGAGTATGTTGAACAATAAATATTTTTACTTTTACCATTCAGTACAGTAAAACGTCAAATATCATAATTATAAGTTGACATAAGTGAAAAATGTTAAACACATTGTGTTTTTACTGTAGTAAATAACAGTTCTCAATATACAAGATGTAGGAAATTTGCATGATCATAATTTCCTAATTTTTTTCAAGTATCAGTATATTTTATGCCTATCACTACAATACTAATATTTTGAATAATACAAAACTGTATACAGTAAAATTTACTATGTTTCATCTCAATCCCCCATTACTATATTTTGTAGTAAAAATAATAAATTTTTCTCTCAGCGTATGTTATTGATACAATCTTATACACGTACATAAAATTTCCCATACAAAGCAGGAAAATTTATGTATAGAAAAATCACAATTTTGTCTATTCCGAGACAGAAACAAGACTCGTATATTTTTGTGTCTGGCGCATCGTCAAATCGTTAGTCGCTATCGTAACTTGACGACTCGATTCGTCGTGGACGTATTCTCATCACGAAGGGTTGTGGCAGCGTCCCGTTGAGGATCACTGTCGGGCAGCGATAGATAGGCCCGAACGTAACTTCCGTCACAGCGGACAGCGATAGCGCGCAAGGGCACTGCGTCCTTCTCAAAGGCTGCTGGGGATTCTTGCGCGGCACGAGGCGGATGGACGGGCGAGTAGATTGCGGCCGGCCGAGGAACCCTTTCTTGCTTGGCCGTGCTTTGTCATTTGCTTAGGACCGATCCGCGCTGTCCGAGACGAAATCCCCCGGGCTACGCGATCGTCGATCGTAATTTGATCCGACCCTGCCACGAGACTGCTCATTCCTTGTCCCGATAACTCCTCCGTGATAACATTATACCCTTTGTTCAAACACAATCGCCACCGAAATTCCGACCATTTCACATATTACCCTGAGCAATTGCATTTTCGGAGGACCAGTTTCTGGAGGATACTCGATTTATCGGGAAACGGTTGTAATTAATCGATTGTTTCAACGTCAAAGAGTAAACGAAAACAAATTTATTTTTCAGATTCCATGCAACATAATTACGCAATTGGATGACTATTTTACTCAACGACCCAAAAATGTTCCAGAGCCTAATTCCCAAAAACAAATTATCCCTATAAAACGATCAAATACATCCCCGAAAATACCCACTATTTCCCCAACATCACATAAACGCCACTTTTTCAGATCCATTGTTATTTTTTGCCCGACTTTTATGAACCTCGAATCGGGCAATTAAAAGCTCCCCGCACGTTTCCTCGTATTGATTGATACAGTCGCGTTGTAAATCGCGATGTACATGTACGGGGGCTGTAAAAAAGAAGCCATTATCGTGATGTGTCAACGTTATGTCAATGCGGGAAACGCTGGGAATCGATGAAACCGACGATCCACCTCCTCACCCCTCTCAACCCTATCCAACGCAAGCACGTTTTTATTGATAAATCGCCATCGGGCACGATTTGTTAGATTAATATTTTCGTGTGGTTTGAATTATTAATCGGATTAGTTCGCCCATCGATCGTGTTTTTTTCTCGTGTAAGCTCACGTAAGTCGGGAAATATATTTTGATCGATAGGAAAAATTAAACGTCGATCGTCGCCAACGCTTGGGTCATAGGTCGCTCGTTATTCGTAACGGCGTCGAACGTTTGGCCGCCTTTACACACATCAAGATAAAGATTTCTTGGCCTACTAAAATAAAGCACGCGAGGAGCTTGGCGCAACACAAGCACGTGGGGAAAGAACGATGAACCGAACCACGCGTTATCGCTCTCGAATTTTGGTGGAATCGCGTCACACTTTTTTTTCATCTATTTTCTCGATACTTTCGAAATGTGCTTACAAAAGTACACTACAAAAAGTTCAAATAAAAAAGTACACTACAAAAAGTACAAATAAAAAAGTACACTACAAAAAGTACAAATAAAAAAGTACACTACAAAAAGTACAATAAAAGAAGTACACTACAAAAAGTACAAATCAAAAAGTACACTACCAAAAGTACACTACAAAAAGTACAATTAAAAAAGTACAGTACACTACAAAAAGTACAATTAAAAAAGTACACTACAAAAAGTTCAATTAAAAAAGTACAGTACACTACAAAAAGTACAATTAAAAAGTACACTACAAAAAGTTCAATTAAAAAAGTACAGAAAAAAGTACAGTACATTACAAAAAATACAATTAAAAAAGTACACTAGAAAAAGTACACTACAAAAAGTACAATTAAAAAAGTACACTACAAATAGTACAATTCATAAAGTACCCTACAAAAAGTACAAATACATAAAATACAATAGAAAAAGTAGAAATACAAGAAGTACAATTAAAAAAGTACAAATATAAAAAGTACAAATACAAAAAGTACAGTTGTTTTAGGTTTACTTTTTTTCATCTTTATGTTCCTTTGCATTGAAGTAGTTTTCATAGTGTAATTTTTAGCTAATAAGTTTCTTAAGAAACATAAATTGATTCCCACGATTCAAAAAATCAAATCCTACTGATCTCTTCACAAAACACAAAAAACATACCAAAATATGACAAACTCCATCACCCTATCAAACAAACAACACTATCACCCCCAATATTTTTATCAATCCCATCTCCACCCCTCGAAACCCCTCCCCTCATCCTCGGAAAACCCACAAACATCGGAAAAAATCACTCTGAATCTACTCCAAAAACAAAACCATCAATCAAAACCCCGCCCAAAAAAAAAGTAAAAAAATCGATTCGGAAAACACTCTTCATTCAATACAATCTAGTCTCCAAGATATCTGTTTCGGGAAGTTGGGGTTATCTATCCACGAAATAAATAAGCATCCAGATTTCGGCTAATCGTGGAACGCACGTGGTCAGATGCAATATCTCACATGAAACGAAGCCTCTGTGTTCGGGGACCAATAAAATCGAAAGTGCCGGAAGATAGGGAACGACGATTAACGCGGCATTCGTTCAGTACCCGCGGGAGAGCTCGTTTCCTGGCTCCGCGGAAAAAAAGTCGAATGTTTAACATCCGAATCAACGAGAAACCACCGGGAAATAAATCCATTTTACCGGACTTTTCCGAGGGCGTTGAAACTGGAAAAACAATTTGTCGGGGCGAAGGGGGAGGGCGCGAGGGAAAGGCGTCTCTGCGATGAAAATCGTGATTTCCAAAAGCAATCAAACTCGGGGATTCAAAGGCGCACAATCAGTGATAGTGGACTGGGTAAGTTCTTAAGATTTAATTACGGCAATCAGATGCGAAAAGACCCTTCCCCCCGCCCCGCAATCAATCGTCCCTTGAGCCATTTACCGCAGAGACTAACGCAGAGATCGTCAGCGGGCGTCGTCATTCCGATGATTGACAGAGCAGGAAAAGTAAATTCCGTTTCGCTAACGGAATCATTCGGGTCGGGGATTTGTAGTTGAATCAAACGCGGGGCGATTAACGCCGATCGAGCGTGGAATGGCCGATTCGTCGTGTCTGCTCTGGGTTTTTTTTCCTTCTCTTTGAGAGGGTGGAGGGTGTTGGAGGATTTTCCTGGATTTGTTTTAGGGTGCATCTGGGAAATCTAGAAAATACTTACATTGGGGGGGATTATAGTATTTCGGTTTTTAGTTTTGCAGACATATTTTTGATTTGGTTTATGAGATTTTATGAATACGATAAGTGTTTAGTTGTAGTGAAATTGTGAAGACAGTTTTTGAACTCTTGTAGAATTTATTGTATGCAAGGAATTTTTTTTCCCAACATTTTACATTTTTTCTTGACTTGGAAGTATGAGATAATTTTTTTCCTGATTTTATCTTTAATAGGAAACAAGGAAGACGAACCCAATTTAGATAATTTTTCAAATGCCTTATAAGAAATTCTAGGTTTTTTTACGTACTGATCAAGCTGCACTATTAAGGAAAAAAATTCTAAAAACACGAAAATATGTATCAATTTCATACCAGACTTACAGCGAGTTTTAAAATTTTTCGTCTTCGATAGACTTGTTTAACAAATACTTTATTATCTAATAAATCATCAATTCAATTTTATATCCTGAATTTACCAAATCGAAAAAATCGCTTTCTCGTAAAAATCCAAACTTGTGAAGATTTTCTGGCAAATCCATTTAAAGAGAAAAAATGTATGAAGTTTTAAGTTCTGCAGAATCAAACTACATAAATTATTGTGGTGAACATCAGAAATTCGAGAAATCTGTAAAAATAATGGAAAAACCTGTAAGTCTTTATAAATAACGAAAAATGAAAAATAAATCAATAAAAACACAAACAGTGTATAAAATACCATAAACTACTGCTAATAAACTTTTATTATAATTTGATGAAGTGTATAAAAATGTTTTTGAAATAAACTTTCAAACATCAATTTTCAGATATATCTATTCAAATCTCTAAAATAATAAAAAAAATTTTATTATTGCATGGATTCTGTAAAAAAATAAAAAATAAACGTTGTACAAAAAATCTATCGAATTATAAAACGTTTAAAATTGTATTCTAGAAATCCATATAATAAATGTTAAAAATATAAGCAATGTATAAACATACACAATTTTTTCAAAACTGAAAAATAAAAATAATTTTCGAAATACTACTAGTTCAAAAAATACAATATATTTACGTGAATCTAAGTTTCTGAAATACCTGTAAAAATACTAAGAATCCATAAAACTTTGAATTCCGCAACATCGAATTCTATAAATCTATGTAGAAATCTAAATAGAACTCCTCTACAACGTAAATCTACTGAAGTAATTCGAAAATCACTCAAAGTATCAGGAATCTTTGTATTACAAGATTTCTATGAAAATTCTGTTGTTGGAAAATTTATTAAACTGCTAGAAATTGGTATAAATTCGAACTCCAGAGTATAAAATACATTAAATTCATGAAGTAATCCTAAAAAATACAAAAAATCCATATAAACGCAAAATATTTTACAAAAACTTTTGCATAAATTATTACTTAATTATACTGAAATTATTGAATGAATAAATAAATTACCTGAACAAGCAAATGTAAATCAATCATAGAAGTTTCATTTCCCGTGAATCATGTAATATCTGTAAAAATACTATGATTTTTCAGTGTAAAATATGTTTGAAAATCGAAAAAAATCCAGTATAAATAAAATGGTAATTCAAAATTAAAAAATCACAAATATTACGAAAATCACTGAATAAATGAAAAAAATCACTGAATGAATACAAAAATTATCACCTGAACAAGTAAATGTAATTCAATCAGATAAAACTTTATTTTACGTGAATCATGTAAAATCCATAAAAATATCATAATTTTTCAACAGAAAATATGTCTGAAAATCGAAAAATCTAGTTTCTCATAATAATTCATTATTCAAAAATCACTTTTAATTAAAAATTCACTAAAAGTGTCAGAAATTTTTGCATTACAAGATTGCTATTAAGATTCTGCTGTTGGAAAATTTATTAAACTGCTAGAAACTAGTATAACTCCGAATTTCACTACAAATTTGTAAAGACATCCTCAAAAATACAAAAAACCTATATGAATGCATAATATTTTACAAAAAATTTTATAAATATTATTACTTCTATATACCTGAATTAAAAATTAAATAAATAAATTGCCTAAAAAAAATCTGAATCAATCATAAAAATTTAATTTCATGTAAACAATGTAATAACTGTAAAAATAGTATGATTTTTCAGTGTAAAATATGTTCGAGAATCGACTAAAATTCAGTTAATCATTAAATTTAAAAATTTTAAAATCACAAGTATTACAACAATCACTGAACGAATAAATAAAATAATGTATGAATAAATAAAGAAATTACCTGAACAAGTAAATGAAAATTAATTATCAAATATGTTTATCAAATGTTTGTTAATATGTGTCTCAAATATGTTTGAACATCGAAAAAATCCAGTTTATCATAATAATTCAAAATTTCAAAATAACTAATAATTTAAAAATCGCTTAATAAATTAACTAATCACCGAATTAATGAAAAAAATGACTGAGTGAATAAAAAAATCATTACCTGAACAAGTAAATGTAAATCAATAAAAAAAACTTTCTTTCACGTAAATCATGTGAAATCTATAAAAATATCATGATTTTTCCGTAGAAAATATGTTTGAAAATTGAAAAAATTTAGTTTTTCATACTAATTATTAATTCAAAAATCACTAGTAATCCAAAAATCACCACGAGTATCAGAAATTTTCGTACTATAAAACTGCTATTAAGATTCTACTGTTGGAAAATTTATTAAACTTCTAGAAATTAGTATAACTTTGAATTTCACAACGAATTTATGAAGTTATCCTTAAAAATACAAAAAACCTATATTAATGCATAAAAATTTTACAAAAACTTTTGTAATAGATTATTACTTTCATATACCTGGATCTAAAGTAAATAAATAAATTATCTGTAAAAAAAATCTAATTTAATCATAAAAATTTCATCTCACGTAAACAATGTAATACCTGTAAAAATACTACGATTTTTCACTGTAAAAAAACACTGTAAAAAATAATCGCAATTTTTATATACTTGTATATTTAAGTTTCCCCATGTTGTACAGAAATTATTCCACTTTGTATGAAAATTTTAGGAATATGGAAAATTTCCTATGCAAGTATTTCACTTTTCCCATACTTTTCCGGAAAATTCTATACATGAATGAGAGAAATTCTACACATGTATAGCAATTACAGAACAAACTATGGAAAATTTCCGATTCATATGTCAGATAAAAACTTTCCATAATGTATGGGAAGTTTTTTTTTACACTGTATGTTTGAAAATCGAAAAAATCCACTTTATCATAGGCCTACGAATACTTCTGGTCTGCGATGTATAAAACTATACCCCGTATCCGTATTTATTCAACTGGGCCGATGAATACGAAAACGATGCCTCTTTCATAATCGAACGCGCAATCAATCGCAAACAGTCGCTGGCGCGGATAAAGGGACGAGCGTCTCAATCGACGAGGAAGCGCCTTGACTGGAACGCGGGCGCCAGCATGTCACCGCGAACGCTATAGACGATTCCTTCACCTCGTGCATGTGACGTGGCCGTTACGATTCCACGAGCCGATACACGCTCTGCATGTCAACTCGGAAAAATATTTCAGTCGACAATTATATAGTTTCGAATTGATTATCAACTTTGGGAAGGGGGGGGGGGAGTTTCTAATTATAAAGGATACCGATAAATCTTTGTACAAATGTAAGGAATTTCTCAAAATTGAAAGAAAATTGAGTGGAAAAGTGATTCCTTTCTGTAATTGCCCCACGAAAAAACGCAATCTCCCAAAAGTTTGTCAATCTCCTGATCGTCAGCGTGAAACGCCCCGGAAAATTAATTGTGTCCAATAATACTCTTTAGCCCTGGATCCCCTCAAGACTCTTTCCATGCAACGGAAAAAAAGCGTTTTTGATGGGAACGAATTTCTATCGACTATCGATATACTAAAAATAAGTATACTATTAGCTCAATGTGCATTGTAATGCACACGTTTATGGCTTTACGAAACCTAACCTCAAACACCATCACTTGTCGATTCTCTCGATAACTCATAATTCCGATATTTGGCGTTTTACTATGATGTATACTAAAAACAAATACATTATCAGCTAAATGTACATGACAATGCATATGTATATAACTTAACGAAACCTAACCTCCAATACCATCACTTCCCGATTCTCTCGCGGTTCTTTCCCGTTGCACAGTCCCTAAAAAAGAGGGAAGAACGGCTTCGTCTCCGTAGCCCGTAATTTTCGCGTGATTTTATGGGAATTTAAAAATAATTCAATTAGGGCCCGGGGATTACTTACCGAGATATGCTAATTCCGCGAAGAAACCAGGAGCGAGAGCTACATTAAGTACAGGTTATAAGACGCCCGGGAAAAAGACGGGAGTCGTCTGCGCGGGAGGTTCAATTTAAAAATCTAATCTCCAATAACCGTTTGCAGTGGCCGCTCCGAGGGGAACCCCGGCAAATACGCGATTTCTGGTCGAAGCTCCCATTCGTTCTGATTAAATTCATTAGCGTAATAGGACGGTATCAATATCTGACGAGGCGAATGATTTCCTCAAACCCCCCGCTCTTTTTTCTCTTTCCAACTCGACCATTTTCCTACCCCCGGGGACGATCGCCGACCGCTTGATAAATTTGTGGAAAAATTATGGAGCTTTTCCCCTCTCCACCTTTGATTCCGAAGTTTGTAACAAAGGGCGGACCCGAGCGAGTAAGAGCCCAGGTAAACACGCGATCAGGGAGATTAATCCGGGGGAGAGTTATGATTTGGAAATTGAAAGTTCAAGGATGAGAGGTGGGAGGGGGGAAGGGGGAATCGTGTGTTTCGGTTCGTGAAATTTGAGAGTGGGAGTTGTGAGGGAGTTTTTGTCGGGGGAGGGGTGGGTTTTTGCGAGATTTAGGGCGTTTGTTGAGGAAAGATGTTATTTTTTGTGGGGTTTTGTGGACGGTAATTGGATTTTTGTTTGATGGTTTTGTAATAAGTGAAGGTCAGAATGAACAACAAGTGGAGTAATGTGGGATATATTAGATATTCTAATTTATAGAAATAATAAAAGTAATTCTATTTTTTTTCCAAGTTTTTCTGGGTGTTCGAAGTGTAGTTTTTTTTTGAAAATTGGGTTTTGAACGTATCCTGAAAATTAAAGTTTATATCTTGAACTCCATAAATGAGATTCATCAAAATGTAACTTTACTTTACCAGTCTCTGAAATTAATTCAAATATTTTCGGAACGTGGAATTCAGCGAACAAGTTTAAAAATGAAATATGTATATATTATTTTATAATTTTCCAAAGTCTGAAAAATTATTATAAAAGTTCCCTAGTAATTTTTATTTTTATGAAAAGTTGTGAATTTTTTATATAAAGTCCATTTTTTATAAAGTCGAACTTATAAAAGCTTTACAAGAAAATTTTTTATCATACTAAATAATGACACTTATGAAAAATCAAAATTTTATTATAAGGAATTATTTGAACCTAGTACAGTTCTAATAAACTGTGGAATTTTTATAGAACATTTTCCACTCTTATAAAAAAAAACTCTAATACAATGATTTTTTATTATAATATAGAATATTTTAATGTTTCTTAAATATGAGTGGAAAATAAAATTGAAGTGATAGTGACATTGGAAACGAAGAAAAAAAGTCAACTTTGAAAATAAAGATCTTAACTTTAAAAAAGCAAACAACTTGAAAAATTAAAAAACACATTGTGTTAAAAATTATAGAAACAAAAATTTTATATCAAATACGTTTTTTTTTTAAGAATATTCACACACAAAATTTTAATGAGGTTTGTATAAGAATCTAAATCACTTGGGTTTTCTGACTTTAATAAATTTCGATTTTGTGTATTACAATAATCTGTCAGTTTTTTGAATGGTTATTAAAAATTTTCCTAGAAAATCAGACATTTTTTTTAAACAAAATTTGAATATTTCGACAATTTCAGCAATATTTTGCTTATTACTCAGAAACTTTACAAGTTAATATAAGTTTGGAGGAATTTTTCTGATACTTATCGGAAATTCATATAACATAGTTTTTCATGACAATTGTTGAAAGCGTGAGAAAGTTTCTATAGAATTTATAAGGGAAAACAAACCTTGTAATAATTATCTTAGTAAAAAAAAGTTTTCATGAGGAAAAACTATTAGGATAACTTGCTATTAGAAAAAGTAGGTTTCCACAGAATCGTGTGTGTACTTTATCTTCTTCAAAAAAAGTTTCTATAAATCTACGTCCCATTAACAACCACGTGATTACATACAATAAATCTTTCTATATAAAATTATTACATTCCTGAAATTCTATAAGATATAAACAAAAATAATTCAGTTTATTCATGTACCTTTTTAGAACCATGTGTACAAATACAAAAGCACTTATATTAATAATTATGATAGAATAATAATACTAACACTCAAAAATACACTATAACAATAACATGAACTATAACAACACTTATAATACTAGCAATAAAGACCAAGGTCATTAACAATAATAATAATAAACAAAGCGTCATCTTTCTGATCAATCATTAATTGTCTTCCTTTTTTTCCAATTTATTATGATAATAATTTATATATCATTAAAAACTATGAATATTTAGTTGAGGAGTTTCTTTTTGGAACAGCGCGAATTCATATGCATTTAATTATTGAAAAAGGACCGAAATGTCGGTTAAAGGCTTTAAAAAGTTAAGAAAATATCAATTAATTGATCAGAAAAATCCGCTCTTGTTTATCGTTAATAGTATTGCTAATAAAAAAATACTTATACGAAAACTTATGCTCAACTCTTTTTATATTTCCCACCAAAAACACTATAATTTTGACTATATTTCGTTGTAAACAGACACGCAATCATACTCTAAAATCATCGTCATCCGAACAAACAGAATTCAACCAAACTTATCCAAATTAAGTTGAAAACATTTCGTAAGTTGTAATCACTCGGGGTCAAAACCCTCGAAAAAACCCACTCGAAACAGAGAAAAGCCAATATCTCCATTTCCGGCGCGATAACGCCTCCAGGACGTCCGTTTCGATAAGGTCAAAAACGGAAAATGGCGCGATCGCCGAATAAGGTCCAAAGAGTGCAAGCATGCACGCGTTCCGCGTGTCGGCGCGAAAAAACGTCGCCGCATTCTTCGGATGACACTAATCGCCTTCCTTTATCTTCCCACGGTGCCGGTGCCGATAAAAAGCCCGAGCCGAAGGGCACTGCTCGGCAATTCGATAATTATTTCGACATTTCTATAATAACTTCTTGCCGCGCGCGCCACGAAATTTCGCCGTTTCCCAAAGATCTTCTTCTTCTTCCTCGACTTTTTTTCGTAACGTTCTCGCGCTCCGTTCGAATTCGCCCCTTAATGTCTTGCCCAACGAGCAATTACATGTAATTGACGCTTCGGATTTATACATGAATTCCAATCAAATAACCATCGCCAGCGAGCATCGTGTTAGCTTCCCAATTTATTTCGAGAAGTACAATTTAGAGTACAATTTTAAAAGTGCTATACAAAAAGTACAATTAAAAAAGGACACTACAACAAGTACAATCAAAAAAGTACACTACAAAAAGTACAATTAAAACAGTACACTACAAAAAGAACAGTTGAAAAAGTACAAAAACAAAAAGTACAATTCAAAAAATACAAATTCAAGAAATACAATTTAAAAAGTACAACACAAAAAGTACAATACAAAAACTACAAAAACAAATCATTTCCATTCAGAATTCCCCAATCACTTCCAAAATCACTTCAACTAAAATCAACGTTCGTGATCGACTGTCGATTCAATCAAGTAGAATCTCATCCTCAATCATACGCCCACTTTTTCTCTCATAAGGTCCCACACGTGCTGACCGGTAACGAATCAATGGAAACCTTTTTAATTAACGATCCGAATGATCTAGCAATCAGCCCGGAGGATGTAGGTGATTCGATTTGGCTCGCGGAACCTGCGGGGTCATTGTAACCGATGCCAGAAGCCACCCGCATGAATGCTACATCAGAAACGCGTCACGGGCGCACACGAAGCCTTAATAACTTATGGATTTGAAGCGCGTTATTGAGCGTCCTGTTAGAATCCGGGCATTATCGATGGAACCCGCCGCGGCTCCAACTACGTCTCCGGCAATAAACGAGAGCATTATGTCAGAAATCCAAGCAACGCACGCGGCGCGAACCGCAATCAATCACTTCTTGTGCTTCTGTAGCAAGCTTAAATTCCCTCTCCTACCTCCCCCCTCTTTACCCATCTTGGATATCTCGTCACTCCCAAAGTGCTTCATTGATTCCTGACCAATTGATAAATATTACAATACTAGAGGGCTAAACTCTTCAGAAGATTGCAGACATATTGTAAGTGAAATATTACATCTTGCAGTAATGTTGCAGGAAGACTGGAAAAACGTTGCTGCAATATGAAAATGTCTCCCATAATCGCATTTGCAATGTTGCATGCATATTTCTGCAATATTAATGAAACATTACAAGAGCAACATTTCAAAGAAAAGATGTCATTAACATTGCAGTAACATTTCATATACAATCTTGTAAAGATAATATTACT
>JAPYZL010175055.1:0-11935 GCA_030522825.1 Platygaster orseoliae
AGCATTTGAGTTACACTTGTTATCTTAACTTTCGTTTGATCAAAAATGTCAATTTTTGGATGTGTTTTGATGCTGAATGAAAACTATGCCGTCATTACCGCAATCTCCCCTACGTGATTTTTGATTTGGTGATTTTTCAATTTTCGTGGATTTTTCTGACTATGAGTTTTTTGTGACTTTTTGTGATATTATGATGTATCGTAATTATCTGTTACTGAATAAATAAAACTTTATTTAATATTATGATTTTGTTTACATTTGGAATAAAATTCATTTGTCTGTCTTAAGGTAGAGTATTGTTTTTAAAATCTTTTAAAAACGGGATAAAAAAAAAAAAAAAAAAAAAAAAAAAACTATATATGTTTCGGAAGACAAGAACTTTTTGTAATTTAGTGAATTTTTGTGATTTATTGTAAAGTTTTATTATTTTTCGATTTTGTGATTCCATGTGATTTTTAATTTGGTAACTTTTCAATTTTTGTGAAATTTTATGACTTTGAGTTTTTTGTGACTTTTTGTGATGTTATGATTTATCGTAACTATCTGTTACAGAATAAATAAAACTTAATCGAATATTATGATTTTGTTCACATTTGGAATAAAATTCATTTATCTGTCTTATAATAAAATATTAATTTTCGAATTTTTTTTATATATTGGATAGCAAAATAATTTTGAAAAAAAACTTTAAATATTTTTGGGAAGACCAGAATTTTTTATAATTTAGTGAGTTTTGGTGATTTTTTGTGAAATTTGATAATTTTTATATTTTGTGACTATGTAATTTTCAATTTGGTGACTTTTCAACTTTTGTGATATTTTATAACTCTGAGTTTTTTGTGACTTTTTGTGATCTTATGATTTATCCTAATTTTGTGACTTTTTGTGATTTTTGATTTAGTGACTATTCGATTTTATGTAGTTTCATAATTTTTTATAACAATTGCTTGGGAATAAAGAAATTACGTTTGTTTAATTATAGTTTAACCATTGCGAAATTCAAATTTCGCGTGTAGGTAGCCCCTAATTTTTTAAAATGATTAATTTTTAATATTCGCTTTATTTTTGCCTCATAAAAAATGTCAGACTATTTTTATCACTTATTTGATCTTAGTTTTTAAAAGTTTTTGCAAATTAAAAAACTCTTACAAAAGCTACGATATTGTATAAAAAATAAAAAAAATTACTTAAAAAAATTCTAGGCTTTAGTGGACAATTATTTTTCTTTTCTTCTAATTCAATTTCTTCTAACTCTGCTCTTTTGAAGATTCTCGATTAAATTATGAAAAGCGTAATCACACGTTTCATTTTTTTATGTATAAATGGCAAAAATATTCCTAAGTTATCTAACATAAAATTTTTTCAAAAAACACTGATTATACCTATATGAAATTACACTAGTTAAAATGAAACAGTAATATTTGTAAAATACACAAATTGAATTTCAAAAATTATAGGCTCCAATGAAAAATGTTATTTTTCCTTTTATTTAATTTAGTCGCACTCATTATTACTATATTCATATTCAATATTTTTTTATTTAACTGTGCCCTTATTCCCAAAGTGCACTTCTCAATCACAAAATATTCTATCATGTATTTATGATTTTTCTAAAATAAAAATTATACAAATATTTTTTATTTTATAAAATGAAATGTTTATTTTTATACAAATCATGGATAGTGAAATCGAAATTTTATTTTATTTAATACTTACAAGAATATGAAGAACGCTAAAATCACACTGAAAAATTGGTTTTGTTGGCTCAAACAAATATTTGGTTCTCTTAAATAAATTTTTAGTTCAGACAAACACATTTTTCCAGATCTAACAAATTTTTTTTGAATTTCAAGGATTTCAGTAATTATTATTCATATTGTTTTCTTCAATCATGTTTACTGATAAAAATACAGAGTAATATCATTTTAATGCATAAAAACTCAATCACGACATTACATTGGATAATATTATTCAAACTTTTTAATAGCAAAAGCTCCCCCCTCCCCCCAAGATTGAAAAATTTTTCACATTTTCATTTTCAAAGTTCACATTTTATTCCAACTTAATAAAATTCCATTTTATGTCCAAAAAATTGGAAACTTCTCTCCTATACACTCATATATATGGTCTGTCAACCCGAGAAAAAAAAACCTTATTTTTCCTTTTCATGAAACGATCAATCCAATATCCCGATCATCGGGCCATGCAAAATTCGGTATAATCTAAATATGGAAGCAGGTGAAATCTTCCTACTAAGCGATCTTCGGGAGAAAACATAGAGCTATTAATGGGGTATAAATTACAAAACACTTGTAAGATTAATCTGATAGGGCAAAAGTACAATCTTCCGAACGCAACTTCGGGATGTTATCTCGTCGGAGGATCTCCGAAACGCGGCCGTAGATCTTTTTTGGGCCTACGCAATCGCGGTCGCAAAGTGACAAACCCGGAACCTGGCACCCGTGGCGCAATTCATGGCACAGTGTTGCCAGATTCTCACTTTTCCCACTCAATTTACTGGATTCGATATCCTATTTTATTCTCCCAGAATTGTAAACGTGTGGATAAATTTTATTCGTGAGATTTTAAAAGAAAAAAAAATTAATTAAGTCTATGATCGGGGTTTTGGGGTTAAAGCTCTTACCGAAATTATAAAAAAAACCTGACATTAAAAATAATGAAGTAATGTAAAATGTGGTATTAAGTTTACTTGCAATTTTTAATTTGAAATAAAAATAATGTAAAAAGAGTGATGTTATTTTTTAAGCGCCGACGTGAAAGTTATGCATAAGTTTGATTTTACCTGCTTGGGAATAGTAAAGTAAATGTTCTCGCCGATCGTATAAGTAATAGAATAAGTAATGAGCGGCGTCTATGAATAGATAAAAGTTTGTTTCGATTATACACGCTAATCAAGGATCGAGAAGCGATGCTGGACACTTGGGCCGTTTGGGACAAATGGGGACATCGTGCGGCGCTATAAATTGACCGGGAGCCTACTTCGGCGTTGACACGGCCAATCATGGGATTTTTGAAATTTTAGCTTTGAAGAGTCCCGCGTGTCTTTTTGGTTTCAGAAAAATTTTTAGATGTAATTTTGGATTTTCTGTGGTTTGACAGATTTTTTAGATTTTTTTGACAGAGTGTACATAAATTTAGAACGTTCTTCGAATTGTATTGAATATTCAAGAATTAGGGTTTTTCTGTGAAGCTTATTAACATGAATTCATGGAATTCCGAAAATATGTGGACGTTGTAAAATTGAAGTATTTTTCGTATTTTCAGTATTCATTTAATTTAATTTAATTCAATTTAATTTAATTTAATTCTTATGTTTTTTATCAATTTTTTTATAGATTTATAGAAGTTGAAGGTTTAGAACTGTGTGTTTTACAGATTTTTAGGATTGAAAATGAAATGCATTTTTAGAAAACAGAGCCTTCATGAATTCCAAGAATTTCAAGGTTTCCTTGTAGTCTGAATTTATTTTTGAAATTTTTTTGCATATAATAAATTTCCATGAAATTTTGAAAATATAGTTTTGAAGAATCCACGTATTTTTTTGGTTCGAGGAAAATTTTTACGTGTAATTTTGGATTTTCCATGGTTTGGCAGATTTTTTGGAGTTTTTTCACAGTCTACATAAATTTAGAATGTTTTCGAAATTTTATAGAATATTGGGGAATCAGGTTGAAATGTGAAGCTTATTACCATAAACTCATGAAATTCCGAAAATATGTAAACGTTGTATATTTATAGTGTTTTCCGTATTTTTAGTATTTATTGAATTTCGTTTGATTTCGTTCATTTTGAATTATTTTTAAAATTTTCATGAATTTTTTTTTTTTATTGAAATTGAAGGTTGAGAATTGAATGTTTAAAAGATTTTTAAGATTAAGATGGATTTTCAGAAAACAGTAATAACTTCCTGAATTTCAAGAATTTCATGGATTTACATCAGTTTGAGTTCATTTTTGTAATTTTCTGGTATGCATTAAATTTCAATCGGATTTTTCAAATTTTATTTTTGAAGAGTACCACGTATTTTTTTGGCTTGAGGAAAATTTTTACACGTAGTTTTGATTTTTCCGCGATTTAGTAGATTTCTTTAGAGTTTTTTGACAGAATCTACATGAGTTTAGAGTGGTGTTTTCAAAATTTTATAGAATTTTTGAGAATCAGGTTGATACTTGAAGCTTAGTATCATAAATTCATGGAATTCCGAAAATATGTGGAAGTTGTAGATTTATAGTATTTTTTGTATTTTTACTATTCATTTAATTTCGTTTTATGTCATCATTTTTATTATATTTCTAGTATTTCTTTAAATTTTTTCATCTATCTATAGAAGTTGAAGGTTGAGAATTGCAAGTTTTAGAGATTTTTAGGATTGACAATGAAATGGATTTTAAAAAAATAATATTATTACTATTATCATTATATTATATTATTATAAAATCATGAATTTCAAGGATTTCATGGATTTATAGTATTTTAGGTTTTTTTTTTGTAATTCCCTAGTATGTAATAGATTTCTATGGGATTTTTTTAAATTTAGTACATTGTCAGGGACGGATCCAGAGGGGTGGTCTGGGGGGTCCAGACCCCCCCCCCCCAAAAAAATTTTCGTATCCTTCAATTTCTCAAAAAAAATGTCCATAATTCCTTGTGATCAAATTTTTTTTTTTTTTACTAAAAACAAATCTATTGTAGATTAATAATATTTTTAGTATTTTCAGTATTCATCGAATTTTGTTTTGTGTCATTATTTTTATCTTATATCAATTACTTTTCTAGATTTTTTCCAGATTTACTGAATTTAAAGGTTTAGAATTGCAGAGTTTCAGAAATTTTTAGGATTCAGATGGATTTTTAGAAAACAGTACCATCATGAATTTTGAAAATTTCATGTATTTCTAGTAGTTTATGTTTATTTTTGTAATTTCTCAGTAGTTATTCAATTTAAAGGATTATCTAGTATTTCATAAAGTTCTATTAGACTTTAAAGCCTTAATGCTCTAGGATCAAAAGTTTGAAAGATTTAAAAAATTTATGTATGTTTTTGAGAAAATTATATCCAGTTAGCTGACAAGTATTCTATTAATTAATTTTCAAATTTTTATATAGTTTAAAATATTCTCTGGTATTTTCTAAATTTCTATTAGATTTCTGAGCCCTAATGCTCCAGGATTAAAAATTTGAAAGATTTGCAAAAATTTCATGTTTTTGAGAAAATTATATCCAACTAGCTGATAAGTATTCTATAAAAAAATTTTCAAAATTTCATATAGTTTTTGAATTTGTACTATATTGCATTTTATTATACATATTATATTGTATTTTATTATTTATTATATCTTTTTTATTATGTTTATTTTTAAATAAAATTTTATGTTTATGATATTGTGTTTGTATTTGTTATCAAAATATGTAAGATTCTAATAATTATTTCGATAGATTTAAAGTTAGATTTTTGACTTTTCCTGTATTTTTTGAATTTTTTTTTTTATTTATTATATTTTTTTCTGCCTCAGGATCAAATGAGTGCAAGAAAAATCTCTTTTTGCATGATAATCTACGGCGTTTGATCGAACGCATCGGTCATCGAAAGAGTTCGTGCAGCGCCGAGTCGTGCATCGTTAGGAATAATTGAGCATGTAAAGGGACGGGAGCAAATCATCGGCGCGATAAAATAAATTAACTCGAGGCTACCGATTCTCTCTCGGCGCGTTGCGAATAAATACGATACTCGCGAGATCGCAATCGCGCCTCTGTTTATTTATCCGGCTCGCGGGTGTGGAAAAACAACGCTTTCCCCCCACTCCTCTACCCCTCTCCCCACTGACACATTATCGTTTGTACATTTTGAATTTAAACATTTTGCAGGCCATTGAACAAGGAGTTGATGATAAAAATTGATCGTTTCCCAGGTTTTTTTGCAAATTGGGTTTCAAAAATAATTTAAAACGTAATTCATAAGTGTTTTATAAGTAATTGATGAGTAATTTATAATGAAGTTATAATATAAAATGAATTACAATAAATATAAAAAAAGGTTTATAAGTAATTTATAAGTATGAAAATAGTAAGCAATAAAAGGTTTTATAAATAATCAAGGAAAATATATATAAACAGTGAAAAAGAGATTTAGAAAACTTGGTAACACCTGCGAAATGGCCTTGCTGCATTCGAGATGCCGGTTTGTCTTTCGACCATTTGCCACTCTTCCCTAGCTATCGTATCTTGAATCTACATATTATTACCTACGTTTCAGACTGACTAAAAATTATTTCCTCTACCTTATTAATATTTTTACAAGCTTCACATCATAAATATACTTCTACATTACTCAAAATGACACATTTACATATCTAACAATTGATTTCCTACGTGAATTTCACCCTTTTGAACATTTTGAATTTGCACAACAGAATCCAACAAAATTTACCACACAATATCACAAAAACTGCAATAAATATCCTACTGTACAATACACTATTGCAACAATTACTATACATTTCTCTCAGTGCATCAACAATTTCATGGAGCCATGAAATTCAAGAAACGAAACCCGATCGTCGGAGGAAGGGAAAAGGAAAATTATCTGTGACGATAACAACTACGGTTCCAGGGATGAAATGTGTAGGGGGAGGGGAGGGGGGGAGGGCAAGTCGAGCCAAAGTCATGTCGAACAAATCGGTACAAACGATCGTCGCGGGGAAGCGGGCTTTGGTGGTTGGGAGATGAGTGGAGCCGATAGGGAAAGCGATAGTCCCGGGGCCTCCTCGACTTTTTTATTCCCCCCGGGGCCAGTCGTCGGCGGCTGCCCTCTCCCCTGGTCCCGCGAAGGCGGCGCGGCCACGGGGCCCCGTCGAGAACCCGCGGTCGGCGCGGAATTTCGAAGGCCCCTCGTTGGAGCGAACGATTTGATAATATAAAATATATAAAATCTGGATACATTGAGAGAAAAATGTAGTAGTTTTTACTGAAAAGTATAGTAATTGGGGATCGAGATGAAATATGGTGAATTTTAGTGTATACGGTATTGTATTTTGCGAAATATTTGTACTGTAGTCATTGGCATGCCACTGTTAGAAATTTTTGTATCAATTTTAATGAACTTGTCTTGGAAGTTTTTCATATAAACGCATTTGAAAACCAATCTCCAAAGTTGATGAAGATTAATAAACGCTTTTGAGTTTCAATTCGCTAGTTTATTGAATTTTTTCTACAATATACAATATACAATATACAAGTTTATTAATTTTGATTTACTACTGACAGATTTTAATATGTGTTAATTGAAATTAGTAATAAGTTAATTAGTCTGAGTTTGATACACGTGTTTATTATTTTTAATGTGAATACCATACATGAATGTTTATTGAAATTAATGACATTTTAAACAGTGTGGAGTATAGTAGTTGTAGATGTTTGTTCTAGTGAAACTCAAATATATATAGTAATATTTTTAAAAAATGTAGGAATTATGATCTTGTAAGGTAATTTTCCATATCTTGTATATTGAGAACTGTTTTCTACTTTTGTAAAAAATACAATATGTTTAGTATTTTTTACTCGGAGAGAAATGGTTTAGTTACAGTAACCATTGATTTAGTATTATATGGACCTACCGAAGTTTTGGCTACTACAAATAAAATTTTGGTTAAGACAACCAAAGCTTCTGTTATACCAACTAATGCTTGATTTTCATGACTGATCATTAAGTTGAAACAATCAATAATTTGGTTATCATACCTTGAGTTTTGATTATATTACCCAAAAATTGATGGGCTCATATTTTACTAAATCAATGGTTGCTGTAACCAAAAATTTCTTTTCGTGTACTATATATCAACTTATAATTGAGATATTTGACATTTTACTATACTGTATGGTAAAAATACATGTATATTATGGCTAAATGTACTATAATATATAAACAAATAAAAAAATATAGTAGATTTTTCTAGAATATAGTAGCTTTTCCAATATTTATAGTACAAATTACTAGGTAATTTTCTCTGTGTAAAATACATAAATATACTTGAAACATTGAAATTTTAAATGTTTAACTTCAGACTTTTATTGGATTATTTAGTTGAAATGCGTAGATAGTAATCTTAGAAGTTTTTTAATAGAGAAATTATAAACTTTGTATGAAATAGTTTTAAAGTTAACGTAGTTTCACACCAGTAAAACATACTATGTTTGATTATTGTGTGTACAGTTATGTAATTTCTGGAATTCAGCTGATTTTTAGTGTTTTTTAGGAAAAGAAAATTTTTATAAGACTTATTAAAAATAATGTATTATTGTCGTGTTAAAAATTATTCATGCCATGTATTATATATGATACTGTTTTAATTAATTTATGTGTATCTACACTGTAAAAAAAACTTCCCTTACATGTGTAGAATATTTTTCATTCGTATATATAATTTTTTGGAAGAGTATAGGAAAAGTAATATACTTGCATATACAATTTTCCATGTTTTTTAAATTTCCACATAATATGGGGTATTATAAAATATTTCAACTATAATATATGTAATATGTAGAAATTTTTGAATGAAAAAGTGTCGAACTTCACACTTTTATTTCATAATTATTTAATTAAAATACGGAGATGCGAATTTCATAAATTTTTCGCTATTAAATTGCTCACTAAACAATTCCAAGTTTTTTTTTTTAAATCTCCTAGTATTCATTAAATGTAAGATTTCATATTTTCCAAAAAAATTTTTTATAATTTTTAGAATGTTATTTTCTGGAACTAAAAATTTGAAAAATTAATATACTTCTATTACTTTTTCTCAAGAAAGTATCTTCGTAGATTCTAATTACTTTCGGTAAAAATTTTCTGGTATTTTTAATTTTCTATATATGAATCCAGAATTCGTTCCCACCGAATTCAAAGAAAACAAAAATTTTCATGTAATTCAACAAATGTAAAAAATCCTCTTCACCTGGATTTTGCAAATGTATTTCCAAAATTTTTTCATATTTTTTAGTGTTCATAAAATCCTGTAGAAATTCCGAGTATTTTCGGAAATTTTTAATCAAATTTCATTGAGAATCGCCCAGATATGTATCATATTCTAAAATGCGATTTCCTGGAACTCAAAATTTGAAAAATGAAATAAACCCTATTACTTTTTCTCAAAAAAGTATCTCACTAGATTTTGAATACTTTCAGTAAAAATTTTCTGGTATTTTTAATTTTATACATATGTATCCAGAATTAGATCCCATAGAATTCAAGGAAAACAAAAATTTTCACGAAATATAACATCTGTAGTAAATCTAGATTGAAAACAATTAAAAGCTCCTAAACTCTAAAAAGTCAATCTTATTTTAAGATGCAACAAAATTAAGGGATGACTTGAAATTCAAAAAGTATCTTGAATTCAGTCCATTTTCAAATTTATCTTCAAGCAAGCAAGTCTTAAATCAAGAGGATATGTCTTGAATCGAGAATGACTTACCCAAATTATATTGAATCTTCTTAATTTAAGACTTGCCTGCTTGAAATTAATTGTGAACATTGACTAAATTTAAAATAATACATGAATTTGAAAATTAGCCTTGATTTAGTTGCATCTTAAAAAAAGATTGAATTTTTACAGTGAATATATTCTTGAATAGTAATTATTTCTTCGATCCAATATTGAGCCAATATTAAATAATTTATTTAACCAAGTTTACTCCTCTTCGATTATATTTATTAAAGTCTTGGGATCCTATTAAATTTATTATTTTTATTGTATTCATTTGAATTTTTTGTATAATTATTATTGAATATCGGCTCCATATTGGATCGAAGAAATAATCATTATCTGTCGTAAATCCTGTTCACCTGGAGTTTGCGAATGTATTTCCAAAATTTTTTCATACTTTTCAATATCCATAAAATCCTGTAAGAATCCCAAAGTATTTTAAAAGATTTTTTTCTCAAATTCCACCGACAATCGCCTAGATATATATCATCCTAAACCTGTCAAATCCCGAGGAACACGGGATACAGCCCATCCTCTTATTTTAAAGATTTGTTTGAAAAAGCGCGCGTTTGATAAAGAATTTTCCTGAAAAGCCTTGTTTGTATGCGCGGGTTCCCCGCTTTGTGTAACGAGCCCAAATGGGACATTTGAATGATCGCCCATAGAGAGTGGCGATTAATCACGTGGTCCACACGTAGAATTTTAATGAGTACCCTCGCCACGTGAGCCAGCTGCCGGGGCGTCGGGCTATTCTGTCCGGCGACGATACGTCAAAATCCCAGCCGCCGAAATAATTAGCGACCTGGCATATTAAGGATGTTTGCCTCGAATCGCCTCAGCGATCGACGAATTCCATCACCACTTTTTTCAGATAAAAAACAATTAATCTCCAAAACACGACGTTTCTGGAAAATTCTTGGTAAAAGCGATTTCCCGGGTGACAGGCCCGGGAAGTTAAGTCAAGTTGCACTCACTTGCATTCAAACTTACATATACCTCAGAAAATCACTTCAATGTCTAATTTTTTTCGTTGAATCCCCAGATCAAGATATACACTACCTTTTTTCGCACATTGTTCCGCCCTTCTCTGTTTCCATTACCTTCATCGACCCTTGTTCCGTAAATCTCGGAATTATGCACTACCGTAAAACTAATGCACGGTTCCGCCACCAGAGCGGCGCCACGGTTTCTCCGAAATCGCCTCGTTAGCGATTTCCCAGGATTTTTCAAATGGCTCGCGCCGCGCGGTGCGTGAAATTTTTCCATCATGCCGTTCCTCTAATGAATCCGATAACTCTCTTACACTGCGCTATTTAATGATCCTTTCATCGTAATAATACATCGCGATAATTAATTCCCCGATGAATCACGGGATTGAGTGACTGGGGGCATTTAGCGGCCCTCTCTCCGTATAAACGGAGAAACTCCCGAGTGCGAAGAGTGTCAGTGATACCGACAATTATCGTCTATCAAGATAGACGATAATTGACTCCGTCCGTAATATTACGATATGGAGTAATTGCCGGCGTGGATAATGGAAAATTACAGCGCCAATGTATTCGGCGACGCGATCGACATGTTTTTCAATTGTTTTGTTGTGTACTCTCTCAGTTTGAATTAGTGAAATTTTTACTTATTCAATTAGTAAGTTACTGATTCACCATCGAATCAGTGCAATTTCACAAGTTAGGTAACTATTCAAATTCGACTACATGAAATAGTGATTTATGAGTTTACCTTTCAATAAGTGAAATTTATAAAACGACTAAACAATTAGTGAATTTATTACTAATGTGATGAATGATATTTTCACTAACAACATTAGTAGTTTCTAGAGACCCTGTAAGAAGAAAGACTGGCCATTGAGCTGAAAAATGCCCGCCAGTGAGAATGAGACAGAGAAAGAGTGAGAGAGTGTTATTAAAAACAATACTATTTTTCAATATTACCTGTACATAATTTTAAACTGAATATTCAACACTTGAATTATCGCGCTAAAATCAAGGTCTCTGATTGGAGCCGCCATTTTCAGCTCCGATTAAAGTCCACCAATGAGAGATATACTTTATAATGGCCAGTCTCTCTTCTTACAGGGTTTCTAGTAGTTTCTAATAAATTCTACTATTCAATCAGTATAATTTTTTAAGTGACTAAAAAATTAATACACGGAGAAAAATGCTTTAGATGACATATCAATGACTTGAAATTGATGTCGCCACGTTTGATATGATATACATTCATATTTGATCCATGAACAAACGTAATTTATATGTCTTCAAAATTAAGATGATCCTCTAACAATATGACATTGATGCAGCATTAATTGATGTAATGTTCACTATATACGAGGTTTGTTCAAAAAGTATCGCGAATTTTGAATTTTCGCGGGCTACGTATGTTCGATTTTTGATCTTTTGGTGGCGTTATGTTGGTAC
>JAPYZL010175064.1:0-14344 GCA_030522825.1 Platygaster orseoliae
TTTTAGTTTTGTAAAAAGTGGTAAAGGAAAAATCGTCTTAGAATTTTATAAGGAATCCATGGTTTTCGGTAGTGGCGCGGACTCTGAATCACCCTGTATTTTCCTAATTTTCATAGCTGATACTCATAAATTAATGAATGGTTATGAAATAATTAATGAACTTGAATTCATTATGCTGAATAATAAAAATTTTTACTAGTTTTCGTATTTTATTATAAATTATGAAAATACTAGATTATGAAGTATTTTTTAAATAATATTTTCTTAATTTTCATACATTGTTCTAAATTATGAAAACTGATACCAACTGATACTCATAAATTAATGAGTGGTTATGAAATAATCAATGACCTCAAATTAATTATGATGGATTATAAAAACTGTTCATTGTTTTAATATTTTATTATGTATTATAAGAAAACCAATATTTTATTGTATTTTAAAAATATTTCTCTAATTTTCATATTTTATTCTGAATTATGACAACTGACACTTATAGTTTATGAACGGTTATGAAATTATGAACAAATATGAAATAATTCTGCTGAATTATGAAAAATTTCCATAGTTTTCATATTTTATTATAAATTATGAAAAAACTAGATTTTGTAGTATTTTCTAAAAAATATTTATCTTCTTTTTATATTTTATTCTGCATTATGACAACTGATACTTATAAATTAATGAATGGTTATGAAATAATTAATGAACTTGAATTAATTATGCTGAATTATGAAAAATTTCCATAGGTTTCATTCTTTTTTATGAATTATGAAAAAACTAATTTTTGTAGTATTTTCAAAATATTTTCTTAATTTTCATATTTTATTTTGAATTATACACTGAAAAGTGGGTATTGTCATGAGCACGATACTCTTTGACAATATACTGTATTGTGACGAGAAGAATATGTTTTGTTACCCGAAGAATACATATACTTACAGTAGCGAAATATTTCGTTACTGTGACAATCGTGTCGTGGCAGTAGCAATCTAATACTGTGGATAGAACGATTTAGCTGGATTCTCATGACAAGCTTAAAATATCGTTCATAGCACGATATTATCGTTATGATGACGATACACATTCTCAGTGTAACAACTGATACTTATAAATTAATGAATGGTTCTGAAATAATTATTGAATTTGAAATAATTATGCTGGATTATAAAAATTTTTCATAGTTTTCATATTTTATTATTAATTATGGAAAAACTAGTTTTTGTAGTATTTTTTAACAAATATTATCTTAATTTTCTATTTTGTTCTAAATTATAACTACTTACACTCATGCATTAAAAAATAGTTATGAAATTTTCAACGAACATGAAATAATTATGCTGAACTATGAAAATTTTCCATAGTTTTCAATCTTTGCCATGAATTAATTATGCTGAATAATGCAAATTTTCCACAGTTATCATATTTTATTATGAATTATGTAAATTATAAGAAAACATGTGCCTGAAATTCCAAACATTGAAACAAACATTGAAAATGAACGAAAATTGTTTTTTGTATTTATACAATAATACAGATGTAAATAGCTCGTAAACTACGTTAAACGTAACATGGGCGAAATTAATAGCTAGATAAGCCACATGAAACCTAGAAAGTACCCCCTTCAGTTACATGCTCAACCAGTGCCAAGTCATGAATTTTCTGAAGAAGTTATATGTAAATATTCATTTTTGTAAAGGCGCCAAAATTGAAAACGTAATCTTTTTTCTTTACGCTTCGTTTTACGAACCTCAATTTCGCCCCTTGTCGGAAAGAACCCCCACTAACCGTACAACCATTCAAAAGTGTGCAATAGAAGGGTTGCAATGTTACTTTCCAAGTTTCATTAGATTGCAAGCTCGAAAATTCAGAAAAATTTCAACATGATTCAACAAAGGGATGACAAGAAATTGCTCCCCAATTTTCACCCGTTGGAAACCACATCTCCTACCCCCCCCCCCCCCCCTAAACTCCTGATCAAGTGAAAAAAGGTATTTGGTACAACGACTGCTATTGCAAGGTCGGAATATCTAGAAATTGACATGTGTATAATTGTATCAGTACAAAAAAAATTTTCGTTTTAAAAAATGAACTTTATTCGCTCATTTATTATTTTATAATAATTTCAGCCTGGACTTGTGAAAAAAAATGAAAACTGTAAAAACTATAATTTTCATAGTATTTTCGACATCATAGTTTTTTTAATTTTTATAGTTCTCATAGATTTGATATTTTATCCTGAATTATGAAAACTTATACTTTAAAATTATTTAATAATTATAAAATTATTAACGAATAAGAATTATTGTTGCTGAATTGTAAAAGTTTTCTAGTTTTCATATTTTTCATTCTGAATAATGAAAACTGATACTTTTAAATTAATGAATAGTTTTAAAATAATTAACGATTTTTAATTAATTATGTTGACTTATGAAAATTTTTCACAGTTTCCATATTTTATTATGAATTACGAACTTTTAGAAAAATATGAGGAAATACTGCAAAAAATCCAGAATTTTCGCAATTTTTTTTTTTTTTTTTGTAAGCATGAAAAATATGTGAATATATTCATAAAAAATAATTCAATATTAATAAAGAAATACGTTACAATTATGATAAAAATAAAATCAAATTCTACAACACTCATTGGTGGGTTGAAAACAATATTCTATTCACTTTTTATTTGATTTGGTAAATTTCAATGTTAAAAAAATAAAATTCGACAGGAAAAACCAATAAAATTTTCATTTTATCGATACACTCATGAGTTTATATGAAAAAAAATATTATTTTAATTACAATTATCTGTAAATTATTTTCAACTCAACAATAAAAAATTAAAGAATCATTTTATTTCAACCAAAATACTTACAATTATCTCATAATTATATTCTAAGAATTTATTTTTGATCCGAGCCTTTTTTTTATTAAAAAAAAATTTATCAAAACCTCATTTCCAGACTTTCGACCAATTCGAAATGGACGGATGTGACAACTGCGATGATTTCCTCAGGTTGAAAAATAACAAAGACAATGTTTTCGACTGCACGAGCACAAATTTCGATGGGTAATATAAATATAATAATTATTAATTTATTTAATTTTTAGTTTTCATTTATACAATAATTTTAAATATTTCAACTCATGAATCAGTTCTTTCCTTAACGAAATTTCAAAGTAGAAAATATAAAAAGCTCAGTTCTTTATTATTATTTAAATTTTTATAAGAGTTGATTCTAATTTTTTAATAAAATTTCAGGATGATTGCAGCCATGAGTCCAGAAGATAGCTGGGTCTGCAAATGGCAAAGAATAAGTACGAAATTTTCCTTCTCGTAACAACATCGTATTTATTTCTATATAATTTTTTTACAACGTGCAAAATATCTAGATTCCCTAAAAACTATTCGTCAGTGCATGGAATTACTATTTTGTATTCAAAACCAGCCTACAATTTCTTTCGAAAAATTTGATTTGAAACCTGTTTTGATGCAATTTTCATTTTCATTGAGACGCGACTTTGATTCGAGTTTACATAATTCTTTTCAACTCATTTTCTGATTTTTTAGTTGAAGCACTTGACGTGTTTATCGCTTAAAATGTAGTCTCTTTTATTACAACTATTTCCATAAACTTGTATAATTTTGTTTTTTTTTTTAGATCGATTTTGTAAAGGAGTTTACGCGATTTCTGTCTCGGGGAGATTGCCAGCTGCTGTTATCAGGGAATTGAAAAGTCGAGGCATAGTCTACAAACCTCGCGATACAAGTCAAAGATGAACGAGAATTTACGCCAACTTCATTAAGTACATGTAAAATACAATGCAAGAGATTCTTTCCATAAAAACTAAAAAAAATAAACATACAATTTTTTCCAACGCGATAACACAATAGAAATAAATATGAAATATTACTTGACATTTGCCGAAAATTTTGTTATGGAAAACAAAAAATAAATAATATAAAGTAAAACATTACAGTGAGGATTTGTGAGATCTCGCATGGTTTTGAGTCAGAGGCTGACTCACATATTGGTACTCGAGTTGACGTGAGTTACCGAGTATTTGAGCACCGGTAAATTTTTGTTGACGCAGTTGAGCCACAAATTCGCGCAACTCGCGTGGTAGTAGTTCTCCTTCTGAGACACTTTTCCACTCGTAATCACGGTCAAGCACAGACAACAAGTCACGAATTCTCCTTGGTGCGAAGGCCAAACTGGTAATTCAGTCAAAATCTGTAATTTTACATAAGAGTTATGCATAAATTCGTAAATTCAGTTTTGGATATTAGATTTCGTATTACTGGAATGTTGAAGTAATACGGCTCCATTTCCGCCCAAATTCTGTCAATGTCCATCAACAAGTCGTCGAATCCCATGATGTTTATGTCCATTTCCTTGTGCGAAAAATTGACTCGTCTGCAAACAGCTGCGACTTGTGCCAAATCTATGAAGGGATTTTTATTAGGACTAATCTGCAAAATTACGAGTAAAAAACTTGGAAAAAGTTACAATTTACAATTTATTTGATTAAAAATTTAGAGAATTTTTCGATAAAATGGAAATGTTCCATAGGAAAAATTTTATTTCAAAAGTTACTTCTACTAATCAAATTTAATTAACTTTGATTAACTTGAAATTTCAGTATTATCAACTACTGTTTGAAATTATATGTTGGAAAGTATTCAGGTATGTTCGGAAGTTTTCGGGGATGTTCGGGTACGTTCTCGGGTATATTCGGAAATGTTCGGAAGTGTTCGTGTATGTTCGGGTACGTTCTCGGGTATATTCGGAAATGTTCGAGTATGTTCGGACATATTTTCAGGTACGTACTCAATAAACGAATTTCTATCAAAACTAATCTACAAAATTACAAACACAAATACCACAAAGAAAATTGTACAGCTTCCAGGAAACTAAAGCTTTTGGGTTCTGGTGGAAGTATGGTTGCAAAGCTGAAACTTAAAGGAATTAACATACCACAAAGAAAATTATATCCTTGAGACGAAGCCAAAACCTGTCTGAGAATCGTGCTTGATGTGATACTTGTGAAAATATTGGCTGCCACCTGCAGTAGCAAAACGCAACTTTCCATGTACTGTTTCCACTCGGTATAAATCATCTGAAACCCAGTAAACGTTGATTATCCATAAATTCGATTAGAAACAGTAAACAAAGCTTTCTAAAAAATGAACCTGGTGCATATTTTCTGTTTCATCTTCTTCTTGACTAGACGGGACAAAATATTTGAGGTCCAAGCTGGGCACTGACGCAGATCTAGGCATATCATCTAAATTCGTATTCCCAATGTCGATGCTGTTCACAGAAACAGTATCTTCCTTCGGCGTTACTTTGTCTGTATACCAGAAACTAAGTAATTTGAGTATCTTCATATTGTTTGATTCAATTTCAAAAGAACAGTCTTACCTGTTTTGAATACCAGGCTGAACGAGTCGTCTGAGATTTGACGACTTGGCCTATTCATTCCCAGAGCATCGAAAGCTTCTGAAATTTCCTGCATCAGTGACGGATCGTCGGGTTTGCTGAAACTGTAATTTTCCTCGGAAAATGGAGCCAAGTCGAAATCCGAGAGAAGATCGACATTGGCAGATTCGGATTCGACTGCAGGAGGCGAGCAACGATTGCTGTGGCTCTGTTGTTGGGCGGACACGAAATCCCCGAAATCGTCTACTTGTGGCGACGATGCTACGCCATAAGACAGAATTGGAGCATTGAAAACGTCTTCCAACTCAAGTTTTGGTTTTGAACAGCTTGTAGCTTTTTGCTTCTCTTCCGGTTCAAGCACACTTGATGGCGCGTCTTCCACTAAGGCACGAAGTGCGCTGTATTTGTCTTCGGGTGGCTGCAGGTTCATCAAATCTTGATCTAATCCGGATACTCGAAGACTTTTCGACCCATAAACCTTCAACAAAACGCAACGGAATTGGATGCAACGGAAATGCATGCAATGGAATTGGATGCAACGGAAATAAGTGCAACGGATATGACCAATGGACTGGAAGTGGATTCAACAGAAGTGACTGATGCCACTTCCATTGATGAAGACTCTTGGGTTTGAATTGGATGCAACAGAATTACCTAATGAAATGGACGTAGATGCAACAACACAAACATCATCTAACCCTTATCAATTCAACTAGAAATTCCAAAAAAAAAAAAACTCAAACCTTTTCATCCTCTGCTTTGATGAAACTCCCAAAATCCTCACGATCTTGACCAGGACTAGCACGTATTTTCACAGGCTCGCTATTCCTAATCGCCGTATCCCTCAAAATGACCGTCTTCGACTGACTATTCTTCACCGTGCACTTTGGGAACAAGTCATTTAAGCAATAATCCACTGAATTATTGTTACTGCCAGTATCCAGAAAACTTTTTCCCTGATTATTCGCTGACCTCTTGCCGCTTTTTTCGTACATCTTTTTCACGCCCAAATTGTGATTAGCTAATCGACTACCAATAGCTAGACCCTGTTTCGAGTCTATAATCGCGATGTTTGGCACGTTTGTGATTGGCGGCGCGCTTTGAAATTCCGTGAAATCATCTGTGAAATCGTTTGCGAGAGTTTGCTGCGATATTGCAGTTGGAGGTTTTTTTGGCTGTTCCACAGAATGACGACGGTTGAAAGTTCGGACTTGGGAGTTGGCAAAACTGAGTTGGTCATCGGGGGGAGAAGGCCAACTCGAGTTGCTGCTGTGTTGTTGTTTCTCTTGTTTGTTGAGGGACAGCAAGTAGGACGGTTCAGAAAGTGATGGATGGAGTTTGTTGTCTGTTGTTACGGATGTTGTTGGGGCGATTGGTTTGTTCGGCTCAAGGAGAAGGGAGGTGTTGAGGCTAGGGATGGGAGGAACACGAATTAGGTATAGAACGTCGAGGCTGTTGAAAGGGTAAGAAGCCTGGGCCAAAGCGACCAAGGCTAAAACTATGTACAACTCTTGCTCTGTCAGTTGGCCTGCGTATTTTTGGTTTGCCAGACTCCAGATGTAACCTGGAATATATATGTGGATTCTTCTATTTTTTGGTGAATCCAAAAAATTTTAATTATTATTTGGTATATGGCTACTCAATTTGAGATTGGAATTTAACTTGTTTTTGAAATTTCTCTGTTTTTTCTCTGTTGTATTATATAAAGGGGGATTTTGGGGATTGAAATCAATTGGAACACTTCCCTAATTTCGAAAAATATATGTTACAAGTGAAACTTGTTAATCGGATACTGGATTCTTAATTTCTGCGCGAACGAAAAATCCTTAGAACCCAAGACATCTTAATTACAAAAAATATATTTTTGGCTGGAAAATCAATAAACAATAAGAAATAAACATAACTATAAAAATGAAAGAAAATTTTTGAAATTCAAAAACTCATATATTACTCCAGCGTAGGCAGATAAAATGTTCGAGAGGGGTTTTTCGAAAAAATCTGTCTCGATATTACTTTTATTGAAAATCTATAAAATATTGAAAAAATTTTTAACTTTTTGATTTCTACAAAATAGAGTTTCAGAAAGCTATATAGAAATTTATAATATTAAAAAACCATTCAAGTTGTGTAAACGATGAAGAGATATAAAAAATACGAAAATTATAAGAAAAAGGCGAAATTCTAACATCAGTGATTTAAAATCACAAAAATCAAGTTTCATTATATTGAATATGTACATGAAAAATGTTAGAATCTGGACTCAAAAATTTGTAGAACTTTGAAACTTCAAAATTTGTAAAATAAGGAAATTTTTATACAAAAACCAAACCGTTAAAGATTAAAAATCATCATATTTGAATATCAAAGGAATTTCCAAACTTTCCCTATTTTGAATTATTTATAAAATTTTTGAAGTATTTTTCAGTATATTATAGATTTCTTGTATTTCAATGATTTATTCTACAGATTTCTAGAGGTAAATGCTAAATCATTTATAATTACAACGATTTTAAGTTTCTATTATTTATTTTTACAGATTTCTTATTTCAACTAATTTTCAGTATTTTTTAAGATGTCGGGAAAAATCAGATGTAGATAGATTTTGAATTTCTCATCAATTTTTCATAGTTTCATATTTTTTTGAGAGTTTTGTAGAGGTTTATATTAATTTTATAGATTTAAACTATTTCTTTGGATTTTTATATATTTTTTTTACGAAAACCATATCTTCATAAATTAAAAATCATTAAATCGCGGAAGAAATATATTTTCCAAGTATTTTAGGAATTTCAAAAATTTCTTCATTTGATGTTATTCATATGCTGTCCAATTTTTTTTTTATTTTTATAAATTTCTTGAAATTCTATGATTCCCTTTATAGATTTCTAAAATTCAAAGCCAAAGTATTGAAATTCATAGTAATTTTGAGTTACCAGTAGTTTTTTGAATTTAAACTCTTGATATATTTTCAGTACTTTTAAAGGTGCCTGGGAAAATAAGATCTGCATCGATTTTGAAATTTTAACACATTTTTTAGTGTTTATAAGATTTTGTAGATTTTCATAGTATTCTTGTAGATTTCTAGTATTTCTATAGATTTTGATATTTTTTAATTATTTTCTTTATTTTAATATTTTTTACAGTTTTTTTATAATTCAAAATTCAATTAATCAAACGTGTTTATTCAGATTTTTCAGAAAACAATTCAGTCATGAAATTCTAATACTTTTACTATTTTTTCAGACTTCATTCATGATTCTAAATTCTCTTGATATTTTAATGATTTCCTGTCTGAATTCCTGAAAATTCGATGCTCCAGAGTTAAAAAAGATCTCTCGTCTTTATTTTTTATAAAACGATTTCTCAAATTTTCTTTTCTACGTTATCATAGATTAATATTTACAATTATAATTTTTCTAAAACCAGAATCGCTGTTATTTTCGGTTAGTAAAATTATGAATTGTGAATTTTATTTAAATTTAAAAATTAACAGAAAATAATTTGAATTACATTCTCTTAACGCCAGTAATTACATTTTTTATAATTTTCACCTATTTTCATGATTCTTATGTTCATTGATTGTTTCATTTTCAAAAATCATTATCATGAGGTAAATATATTATTCTGTTATTGTTTGTATATTCATTAATTTTTCTGTTGTAAATTTCTGTTTTTTTATTTTTACATGAAATAATACTTAATTTCACCCAAATTAAGGAGCTGTGTAAACCCCCAAAATCCCCCTTTGCTTTTTGCCTGTATCCTTCAAGTTGTTTTTATTACAGTTATAGTTTGAATTAACAAGAATTTTTATTTTTTTGTTACTGGGTATGAAATGACATTATAGAACAATATAAAAACTTGACTCGGAATTTGAAAAAATGGTGTTTTTTAAAAAAAATTTATTCATAATAAAATATTTTTGATCAATATTAAAATATTAAAATAGGATTTTGCAGGCGTTATTATAAATTTATTATATAATAAATAATATCATATAACATTAATTACAAGTATTGCTATTTATTTTATATTAAATGTTTTTTAAATTTTTATTGTAATATATGGGTCATTTCATGGGAGATTTACAGTCAAAAATTTTTTTTCAACTAAATATTTTTAGTTAATTTATTAATTAATTATTTTTTAAACAGTTTTAACGATAAAATGTTCCCTTTGCACCTTAATTGTGTCTAGGTGTACAAGCTTTCAAAAAAAGTATAGCACACCTACCATTGTTTTTTTTAACAACAATATAGTGCATTGTTATAAACAAATTCACTTTTTCTAAACTTTGAACTATTTTTTTTTAGATTTTTTTTTAAATAAATTTTTTTTAAATGTTTATCAATATGCATGCAAAATTTTGGAGTGGAGAAATAAAAATTGTAGGTGTAACGAATTTTCTTAATCTGCCCCGCGCGTTGCAGCGAGCGAGTTCACTTACGAGCAGTGTTAATGTCAAAATTTTATTTGTTCATGTTAAAACTTGAATTTTACAACTTGGCCTTGTTCATTATTGTTTATAATAATAATTTATTTGCACAATTAAGATGCAAAGGGAACATTTTATCTTCAATACTGTTTTAACAGTTTGCCATAAAAAAAAATTTTTGTACAGACTACGAAACTTAAAAAAATTATGTTTCGAAATTTTCAAGCATCACATTGAAAAACAAAAATACGTGTCGATTATTTTCGATCTGAAAACACGAAAAGAAATATTTGGTTGAAAAAAACATTTTGACTGTAAATCTTCCTGTGAATGACCCGTATGTTATATTATTTATTGTAAAATGAAAATAACAATTATATATAAATAATAAACATAATATAATATATACTATTTTAATATACAATATTATAATATTTTAATCCTAATTAAATCCGCTAATATAATTTAAATTTTAAATATTTCTTCTAAGTCAGTAATATATACAAAAAGCGAAAAAACATTTTATTAATGAAAAAAACATTCTATAAAATACGTAAAAATTAAAAACCTAGAATTTCCATTGGCAATTGACTGGTCAACAGAAGCGGAAAAATTTTGTTGGTGTCAACCAAGAGTTCGCGTTGCAAGGAATGAGAATTCGCCCTCGTTCCTCGATCGTCTTTGACAGCCTCCCAAATGAGCTTGTAAGGCTGTGGGAGAATGTTGGAGTTGGGCCAAAGCCAGCCTGGGAGTTGCTGCTGCTGATGCTGCGACATTTTCCCCGTAGACGACGACGAGGTCGAAGATGACGTTTTGTTATTACTGCTACTCATCATCCTAAATTTTGCAGTCACTCTCAAAATTTTACATTCTGACTAACACTCCGTTTTTTAGACTCGTCATTTTCCGACATTACTGAATAAAGAGAAAAACTATGCGAACGATGAATCAGCGGAGAAAACATTATTAAACAATATCGTATTACTCATTGACGTTTTTTTGACAGTCGAGATAGGGTAGGTTACAATGAAACCGAGTTCAGCCAAGTTCAGCTATTTCAGCCGTTAGCTTCCATATTAGAATTGTGATACTTAAATTTCAATTTTTAATTTCAATTATTTTTTATTACAACGACGTATTATTATTTAATAATATGATAATATTACTATTAATAACAATATTTATAATAACATATTTATATAATTGCGTAAAAAATTTCAACTCAATTGTGATAAAAAGTTCCTAGCCCAGTGTTGCCATTTTTAGGGACAAATCAGCGACACCTCGATTCAGTTGGCAACACTGCGTACACGCGCTTAACCTCTCCTTTCTGTTCTGTACCTCGCTCGTGAACACTCGTGAATAACGTTAACCTCTAAAATTCACGTACGTATAATTAATAAAAATCCAAAAAAATCCTAATAATCCTTCAAAATAGCGGAAAAATACACTAATTAAACGTAAAATCGTTATTTCCTGCATCTTGTAAATTATAAATTTCAGTCGATTAGCCATTATATGTGTTTTGTTTACATTTTTACAATTGGCTATTTGACTGTCACAGTTTCTACCATTTCGTGAAATTTTTGTTTTCAAATATGAAAAAATAAATTTGGTTCTTTACTTTATGAAATTCTGTGTTTTTCTGTATTCTGAGTGATGTGTTGATTTATTATGAAAAATGTTGATATAAAAATATGCTTTGTAGAAGTGACCGGTGTTTTTTCAATGGTGAGGTGAATGATTAAATGTATATTTGCAGCATGTTGATGCCCAAGAAAAAAAAGCTGGCAATCTATGAACACCTTTTTAAGGAAGGTGTCATGGTCGCTAAAAAAGACCCACATGCCCCAAAACATCCTGATTTGGAAGATGTTACCAATTTGCAAGTCATGAAAACTTTACAAGTGAGTAAAAAGATCATATGAATTTTACTTATTTTTGAAATGTCAATCTTAAAAAACAACAAATTGGTTATCACAGAATGAAAAACGTCAAAAGTTGAAAATTATTGTGATGAATATTAATACTCACTATTATTATATCTAGAAACTTTTAAATAAGCAAAATTAGGTTTATATGCTGAATTGTTCTAATTAAAAGATTCAAAAATTAAATCGATTATTTTTGATTGTAAATGTAAAAATAAAAAACGCAGTGTTTGAATTTTATTCTACATGTCTTGAATAATCAGAGAGCATATTATTTTAGAAACATTTTTCTATGTCAATAATTTAATGTTAAAAAAATATCAAATTTTTGATGTTATAATATTGATAACATTATTTATTATTTTGTCTCAATTATTTATATTCAATTAACGATTTAATGCGAACATTTGCAAAAATATTAATAATATTTTTCATACCTAGTTCCAGCAAGTTTATATGCATATTTCTACCTAATTTATAAAGTAATATAATGAAATATGTTTTTTCCAAAACTTCGAAATTTTTAAGTTATTATTTACATAACATTTATCATTATTATATTTAGAAATTTTCAATACATAAAATTAGTTTTACATGCTGAAATTTTCCAATTCAAACACTAAAAAATGAAAACAATAATTTTTAATTGTAAATGTGAAAATGACATTTGTAGTGTTTGAATTTTATTCTACATGTCTTAAATAATCAAAAAGCATTTTTTTTAGAAACATTTCTCTAAATAAATAAATGTTTGAAAATATTGAACTTTTAATTTTACAGTATTAATAACATTATTTATTATTTTGTCTGAATTATTGGTAGTCAATTATCGATCTAACACGAACATTTGTGAAAATATTGATTATATTTTTTATTCCTAGTTTGAGTGATATTGTTTTCTTATGAATGTTTATATCTAATTTTGATAGCAATATCATAAACTGTTATTCCCTAAACTTGAAAATTTCTAAGTTATTATTTACAGTGATTCTCATTAAAGTAGAAACAAATTATAGTTGAAGATTTGACAAAAAATTCAATTATAGTTGTTGAACAAAAAAAAATGTTTTTTTTGTGTGATTAATTTTTTGTAAATATAATTAATATGAGAAATATTGTGTTCTTAAAAATAATGAAAATTTGTAGAAAAATCTTTTGCTATACATTTGTTTTTGTTTTAGCTAAAATGTAAAATTTGATTTGTAATTTTTTATCCTGTTATATTTCAACTTTGAGCTTACTTTCAGTATATCATTTTTTGTGATAGTTTGAAACAGATTTACAATGAATAGTAATTTATATTCAAAGCAACAATAAATCAAAAGCATAATTTCCATACCTTCGCATAATTATTGCTTTATTTTCATAATGAGTTGATTATTCTTGCCAAATTCTCGAAATTTTTTCAAAAATTTGGATTTCCATATACTTTTTGAATACTTGTATATTGAGTTGAAGTTTTTGCAATCAAAATTTTCACTTTGTCATTGCAAAAGTGAGATTTTATTCAAAAATCAATTGTTTTCTTGTATATCTATTGAAATCCTGTCAAACGTTTGCAGTTAAATTTGAAAAAAACATAGTCATCTTTTTATCCAATCCCCTATAGATAGAACTATTTTAAATACTAAATACTCTCACAAATAATTATATTTTAAAACTACTACTCATTATTTTTATCCTTTTCTTATACATTATTTTCTATTGTTTATTTTATTTTGATTTTAATAAAATATTTTAATTCTTATTATAATAGTTAGAATAAAAAGTATTATATTTACTATATTTTTTATTATGTATATTATTTTAATCGTAAAAAATGTTCACTCCATTATTAGTATTCTTCCAATGCTCGTCATTGGATGAAATATTTGCAATTAATTAAATTCTTTTATGACTCTGCAAAATAAGCTAAATTTTCTATATTTGATTAAAATAAAAAGTTTTTGAATACATACAGTGTACCGGAATCCCCAAACTATGCAATAAAATCAAATATTCTTTTTTAAATTCGTGTAAAAGTTCTGGATCACTTTTTGCAAAACTCTAAAATAAAATAATATTCGAGTAAAAAGTTGAAACCAATTAGAATTCTCCAATTTCCAATTCCATGACTTTTTTTTATTTTACATTTTGTGAAAAGTTGCAAAGGACTTGCAATCTTCAAGTTTTAAATGTTTATCAAATAAACAGAAAAATTGATTTTTCATTACCTCCCATGTATAAAATTAAAAATAATAGGAAACTCTAGATCAGATTTTTCAAACTTGATTATGTATCATTTTAATTACTAGTGATAGTAGAAATTTTTTTACAACTTTTTCGTTTATTTTTAAATGTTCAAAACTTCAGAAACGTTTGGACTTTTGGACACATGAAAATGTGAAAAAAAATTGGGTGGTATTGAGCCTGTAGTTTTTATCCCCACGCATCGAGAAGTCGTATACAGGGTGCGCCACCAAAATCCGGACAAATTCAACAAAAAATTCATTACAAATATTTGTCATGAATAAATTTATTTAAAAAAAAACCTTTTT
>JAPYZL010175090.1:0-10481 GCA_030522825.1 Platygaster orseoliae
TGAAGTTTGATGATGGATTCTGACAACATTGACCCTACTGAACAAAAGTACGAGAGGATTTTTTTTATTAGGTCACGTTTACGAGCAATTAATTTATAAAAATATTTTAAGGAAGTTCTTTAATTACTGGCCGATTTTCAAGATTCAAAGTTTTACACTTGGGTTTAGAATGGTTCTTATTTCATTTCGGCAAAAATTTTTATGAAAAAAACAGTAGTTCAGAATTTTAGATTTCGTAAAAAAAAAATACAAATGATGTTTTGATGGGTCTTTGTAACCGTCGCAGTGGGAGCCCTTTTACTCGGGAGATCCTTCTTTTCCGGTTCTCGGAATTCTCGAATGATGTAGTGGTTTTCAATGGGCCCACGCGGCGACGGTAATAATGACCCATCGAAACATTATTTGCATTTTTTTTTACGGAATTTCAAATTCTGAACTAACTTTTTTTTCATAAAAATTTTTACGGGAATGGAATCAGGGATCATGGAAACCTATAAATACAACTTTAAACCACGAAAATCGGCCGGTATTTGAGGGATTTCCTAAAGATTTTGTTATTAATTAATTAATCGAAAACGTGACCTAATTAATATTATCAGAATCCATGATCAAAACAAAAGCCTGAATTTCGTCGCACAGTGTTTCAAACTATAATTAATTGAAACATTGTAATAAGCATATGAGTCTTATCTTATCTTATGATATTTTTAAGTTTGAATTGGACAAAAATAGAAATTTATAAATTTCTAATGATTAATAAATTGTACAACATTCTCAAGTATGAGTATGACCAGTTGAAAAATTATGATATAACATATTTGTGATTTTTACAATAGTATGCATTTCTTTGTCTTAAACGTTTCGCATTATTTGTATAATGTTCCACTTTCGAATCCTGTAATAACAATATTGATACCTTTCATATTTGAAACTTTCAGCAATTTTTCATCAACAATTTTTAATTTTGAAAGAAAAAATTAGAAATTATAAATACGAGTAGCTCAAAATGCAAGATTTCAAACGTCAAAGTTTCAATATGATAAAATTGGTAAACTTATGTTTCAAACAGAATATTCAAAATTTGTAATTTGAGGGAATTCAACGTCTGTATTTTTTGACTACAAAAATTTTAAGGATCTCCGAGTTTGAATGTGAAAGAACGAAAAGTTTAAAATATTTAATGACACCTGGTAAAAGCTTTTCAAACAAAAGTTTTAGGAAAGAGAAGAATGCGGTTATTCAAGAATTTAAATTCTAGAATTGCGACTAAAAATTTTAGGGAGAAAAAACTTATGATTCTTGACGTACTGAAAGTTTCAGATTTTTAATTTTGAATATTAAAGATTAAGATTCTTGTAACATTTTACAATTCTTAATTGATTTTTTTGAAGTATGAAAAATTAAAGTAAAACTTACAATCCATTTACAAAACTCAAATTTGAAATTCCTAAGCTTATATATCGAAAAATAAAAATAAATATACTTAAGATCATATGTTCAATTTTAAATTAATCACTGGACAAGTATGAATAAATTCCAATTTGAAACATGAGATCATTGAAAATTTAGAATATTTAAGTTTGCATGTGAGGAATTTGAATTACTTAATTTTTAACTTAATTTATGGCCCATTTTCAAATAATTCGAAATCGCAAACATTAAATTTTTTACATTTCAGCGTAAAAGTGAATTACAATAGCCAAATATGTCAAATTTGAAGTGTACTTCTACTTAATTTAATTAATTCAAATTTCAAAATTTAAGTTGCATAATTGGTGATTCTCCAATTTCACTGGTCTAGAATTTGTATGTATCAATGATCGCAAAGAAATAAGATCGAATACTATTTGAATTTCGCAACCATCTTTTGTTTCGTTTACAACCCCCAAAAAAAACCTACCATAACAAATCAAACCCCAAATTATCTCAAATCTTCGAAATTTCGGTATAGAAATGGACATCGAAAAGGAAAAAAACAACACTAATGGGAGACTCGAAAACCAGGTCTTGAGTTGCGAAGCGGGGAAAGAGGATACCGCGAAAATCCAAACGAATTCCGAGTCGGGATCGGAAGAAGTGAGTGACATTGTGGGGAATTCATTCGGTTGAGTTAATTCGTAAATGCGCCGAAACTTGGCATGAAACTTTGGGACATGCAAATGCTAATGGTTCCCACGTTCGGGAGCCGCTGCAACTTGGAAACGTGCACGTGACGCAATCAGCCCTCGACCCCGGTCGCGTGACCATCATCACCCCGTGCTAACTTACAAAAGGGCATGAGTATCCGGTGGAGATTTTTTCGTATTGATTTTCGACGTCCCTGCAAAGTTTTCGTAAACAATCTTTTGTTTGAGAAACATCGGGGGCGTTGCAGTAAAATTTTTAAGAGGGGGGTGGGGGCAAACTTATACTTCGAACGGGCTCCTATACAATGTAGACATATATATTTATTTAAGAGTATCAAAGAATATTTATAAAATTATTATGACACCTTAAAAGTGTCTTGCGATGTCCAAACTTGAATTTTTTGAAATACAGGGTGTACCGAAATTCCCTGCCAAAAAATCTAATATTCCTTCTTGAATTGCGAGTAAAAAAGCTCTTTGCCACTTTTAACAAAACTCAAAATCAAAAAAGTTATTCAAGTTCGAAATTTAAACAATAAATGCGCTCCCTCAACAAGTAGGGATAAAAACTACGGACCAAACTTTACCCAAACTTTCTTTATATTTTTTCGAGTCGAAAAGTCCTTTATCACTTTTCACCCCTAGTTATTTTGATTTTTATAAAAAAAGGTAAAATTTTTTAAAAAATCAGAAATTTTTTATGAGAATTACATTTCTTATAAAGTCAACCGTAGAAAATTTTTATAAAAAATTTTTTTTTATAAAGTGATCTTATAAAAACCTTATAAAAAAATAAGACCGTTTTATAAAACATTGTACGTCTAGAATTTGATACTATTGGTCAATTATTTTTCCTAAACATTACTCATACTTCACAATTAATTATCCATCACTTTTAATACTTGTCGATTATATACCATACATTTTATCAATTGTAATACTTAGTCATGGAGTGTTACTATCAAAGACTCAAATTTCTTCAGAACTGCATGAAATTTTTAAAAGCACTAACAGCGAAGAATATGACGTTTTTTAAACTTGAAGACCTCCATCATTAAATTCTAGAATAAACAATTAATGTAAGCTTTTGAAAAGTCTGAAACATCGATTGAATTCTTAGTGTTTGAACCAACTATTTTTTCGAAAATCATGACTTTAAAAACATAAATTAAACAAAGTGTTTCAGTGTATATTTTTCTAAAAATCGAAAAATAATATTATGACAAAACACATTACAAAGCTTCAACCAAAATCTCTCTACAGAAATTCATGATTTGTTGTAAATAAAAAATCTCATCAATCCTTCGTAGTTCAAACAAGAAAATAATCAATTCAGGCCTGGAAGGATTTCAAAGAATACACAAATGGAACCAAAAACCCGCCCCACAAAAACTGTCCGATTTATCCCAAAACGCCCCTCACGCGAAATTCCTCGTACTTCCAAAGCCTCCCATTAAAACTCCATAAGGACCCGCCGCAGCCGAACGCAAAAAAAATCCTCCCCTGAGTTCGCAAGAAATCGCGAGAGCCATTAGCGATCTCGAAAGAGCAAAACCATATTTCTCGCCGAAAAAATGGCTAATCGTTCCATCATCGTTCCTCAATTATTTGTATTAGTCCCGAGCGTCGGCGGGAAGCTAATATTGTCAGAATGGGAAAAAGGGGGAATCGCGAAACCGGTAATATTTCAGTCTAATTTAGAAGCGTAAACCACAGGTTTCGCGAGCGACGTCTGACACATTTCCTTTGTGAAATAAGAACGCAATTATCGGCCCAAAAACGAGGCTTTCGCGTGTAACGGAAAAAGGGGGCGGATTCGATATATAAATCCTCGGGATTTTACGGGGCCCCGTGGGGCACGTCGTTAAACGGGCGGATTTCGATGAATCCCAGGTTTTCGAAGGCCCATTTTTCCGTTGAGTCCGCGCAAGAGTAACGCGGCCCAATTCAAATTCCACAGAAACCAGACAAACACGTGACGAAATTCCGTGATAGAGCGATTTTTCAGGTCCCATCAATTTTCCACAGACTTGATTTCATAAATTTTTCAAACATCCAAAAGGTTGCAAGTAGGATTAAATGAATCTATTCATTCCTAAATACTTGAATTTAAAGAAGAATTGAGATAAAGAAAAAAACGATTTTTTCATGTTTGATTAATCCCTCTCCATTTCAAATTTTAAGTGTCTAATTTTTATTGGTTAGAAAAGTAATAAATAGAATATTTGTTTTTCTCATTTTTTTTGTAAACGTGTTTTTTTAAATAATTTTTGTTCTTTAATCAATAATCATGGATAATAATTGTACCCTGAGGTACCCTGAGGTACTTCTTACAGTAACATTTCAATATTTCATCATAGAATATTGTATGGGTTTTAATTCAGACTGGATCTTTATTTTTCGTGAAAATTTTTTTATAACATGTCTATTAAAATTATAGAGACATGTTTTTTTTGGGTTACATTTCAGTTATTTCACTATAAGGAATTTTCGAAATATCGGCTGCAAATTTGATTTTTCTTGATTGCCACGTGTTAATATTTTTTTTTATAATTCAATAACTCAGCTGAAAATTCTCCGATTACTGAATTTTTTTTGTTTTGTAGGTGAAGCTTTATTTTAACAGGAAAAAGTCGTTAACCTAATTTGTAGAAAAAATTTTTTTTCTATCGTGATTTTTATTGAAAATCAAACGATTCTTACACTAAATGTTTCAAGGTCAAGTTAGTTTTTTGAAAAATCTTTTGCGTAACAAGGAAGTTATAGAAACAATACTTTTTGTTAGAAACAATCTCCATTTGCCAAAATTCGTTGGTTGGGGACTTCAATTTGTAGTTGAAGTACTATTTTAGCCGTTATTTTTATGCTTCATTTTCTTGGAATTCTACTAATTCAATAAAAATGGTTTCATCATTAAAGGTTTATTGAAGTTCATCAGTAAGGGTTACCTTTTAAAGAAGAAAGATTTTGAGGATTTATCAATTTTTTCAAAATTTCTATGATTATCGTAAAAATAAATCGAAAATTTCTCTACTCAAAGGTGGCATACAACATGAGTTTAAAAAAAATAAGCTAAAAAAATAAAGCTCATAAAAAAGAGCTTCTTCGTTTTTAATGTATTACACCTATTTTAACATTTTGCCAAAATGTGTGATTTTGTTTTGAACTATACCAATCAAATGTTTACGCGTACTGAATACCATCAGCAGCATATCTTCAGCCGAGTATGGATGTTGAGGAAATATAATTCCAATTTGAGCTTATCGTAAACTGTTGAATAAAAAAATTAGAATAATATAGTGAAAATGAATTATTGGCTTTCAAAGTTCGTTGGTTATTATTCATTATAAACAAAATAGTTTTCATAAAAAACTCACGCAATGTGACAATTTTTGAGTCGAGAAATTCAACATTTTTTGAAACGATAATTAAAGAAATTTCAAAAATTCATTGAGCCTTAAATTTTTTTCGAAAGTAAACCCTTACTCATAAACTTTTAACAAAACTTTCTTGATCAATCTATTTTTTGCGAAATTATAGAATTTCAAAAAAATAAAATTTTAAGAATAACTGTAAAAATGGCACTGTGATCTCCCAAAACATTGTTGAAAACTGTACTTGCCATGTGAAATATCGAATAAATGTAACATGTGCTGATCTAATGTATTAATACAGGTATACATATTATTTAAAAACTTTGTATTACCGTAGTTACTAGCTATCACTATTATTTTAATATCTGTAAGATTAGCTTGAAAAACCTATAAGTTTGTGAAATAAATAAATCAATCAAATAAAATGTTCATATACGTACATAGTAAATAGTTTCCTGACACGTAAATTTCTACTTTTCAGTACAAATCCGAAAGTCTCAGAGAAGCCATGCGATATTTGAGCGATAAAAAAATCTTCGATCTTTTCAATTTCCTGGTCGGTCATCTTTTAGTTGACGAACCTGACGACCCAATCACTTACCTTCACGACCTCTTAGAAAAATGCCTGTTCTACAAACTTGGACTTGTGCCACCACCTTTACCCTTCACTCCTCGGTAACTTTTTTTTCGTTTTTTATTGTGTAAATCAGCGAAATATCAGACAATGCTACAAATTCAATGAAAGATAAATTTCGAATGAGTTAGAGGTCAGTTACTCTGACGTTTAGCATACGATATTTTTTCTATGATTCTTGTAAAAATTCCAAATTTTTTTACGGCTGAAGAAGAACACACCTTTTTCGCTCTCTTTTTTTACAAAAAAAATGTCATTGTCTCTCCACAAATAGAAAAAATCGATCACTTATTCGACATGCTCAGAGCAAAACCGCACTAACTTCAATGTATTTTAAACACGCGTCAGTGCATTTTTGCTCTCAGCGCATCGTTTTTAAAACAGCAAAGAAAGCTGATACTTTTTTGAGAATCATACGATAAAAAAATTTTTTTCCTTAAAGAGTGTTCACAGACCATTTAAAAACAAATACTGTATGAAAAAATTGCAGTATTTTTTAATGATTCTAAATAAATTAGTCGGCAGACAAATTTTTTTAAAATCATATAATCAAGGAAACTTGAAAAGTATTGCATTTCAGAATAATTATAACAATCGATTTTTTGATTAATAAGTATTCTGGAAAACAGGCAGGTAGATATGTCCTTCAAGAAAAAGTTCAAAAATCAGTTAGAAGAAGGTAAAAAAAAGATTATGTCCTTCACGTTCAGTAAGGATAAAAAAAGGAATTTTTTTTTAACTCAGAATAAAGTTCGAGGCAAAAGTGACTTCCGGTTGCGAAACAAGAAATGCTCTTTGCTCCGCAAATCCTTTTATTAGGACGCGGAGAAACCCGTCATTCCGGGATCCTCGGGCTCGTGACAAACGGAATTGAGGGGATTACCTCGAGCAGAGCTCAATAATAATTTGAAGCCCCGCTGCCGAACTCGTAAATACCCTCTGACACGACTTTTGAGATTGCACAGATTTTTTTACCCACAGAAACGACAATTTAGTTTTCACCGCAATCACGATTGAATATTTCGCCGGGATCGAAAGTCAAGAAATTATAAGTTATGGCAGTTCGTGTGATGAGTCGGAATGGCAAAAGTGAATCCGACAAAGGAGGCGAAATCTTCAAGTTTGATCGAATCTACCGTGTTCGGTGTATTTTTTGTTGTTCCTCATTTACTTTTATTGCTCTTAAATATTTTTGTTAATTACGTTATTCAATCTAAGATTTTCTCAGAATTTTTGTTCACTAGTTCTTTTCTATTGAAACAACTTCAAAGTCAAATTGTTTAGAATTTGAAAAGCGTAATGTGAGCTATATACAAAGTGAAAAATTACGCTGAAAAGTATATAAGTATACAAAAATCAACGGAAAAAATCAACACACTTTGTAGGAAGAATGATTGTTCTCCAACAGTAACCGCCTTTCATATTCTTTCAAAATCTTTGACATACATTATCGACACCTGCCAATTATATTCAATACTGCAAAGAGTTTCCTAGGAAAGGATGAATAAGATCTTTAAAGTTATTGTAATTTTGAACCACGAAATTTACTCAAAGTGTAGTCTCAACAAAAGACACCGAGTTGTCTCAGGTAATCGCGGTACCGGGGCAAAAAATTGTCCCTGGTGTCAGCCGGCGGCCACTTTAGGCAGGCGAAATGATGCTCGTTTTCGAGGCCCGCACAAGACCCAATTTCGAAAATAATAACGTTTACGCTCCGGCTCGTTAATACGGACTTATTCGACCACGTAGGCCCAGGACACTCATTAAATCCGACCAATTTGAGCATACTTGTTCCTCAGGAATGCCAATTGAATTCGTTTGCGCTCTCAATTCCCATTTTGCAAATTGATTTTTTGAGGCATATTTTTTGCATTTTTTTTATTCTATGTAGGGAATTTCATCTTAACACTCAATTCAAGAGTTGTTTTCTAATACTGTCATTGTAGAATAGTACATTGTGTGCCTCTCGGAGGTATTTTGCCGGGCTAGGACGGTGCAATACGTGGCAGGTTTCCGAGGCGAAGCTCAGGAAATCGTGTCCGAGGGGTGTACACGATGTTTTACATGCCTTTTTCGGGTCTATATAGGATAGAAAAGTGACATCATGAGGCATGTGATAGTTATTTGTCCGCCTCTAACCTCAAAGTTTGACATTTGGGCGGGTTTTGAGACCAGAATCGGAAAAAATATCGTTTGTACCATGTCGTAATCGCCAATTTTAGCTAAAAGGGGTGTTGTAGACTGTGGCGAAGCCGAGGCTCGAAATCGTTTTTGCCAAAATTGGCGATCGTGGCATGGTGCGAACGTAATTTTATCCAATTCTAGGCTCAAAGTCCTTCCAAATGTCAAACTTTTAGGTTAGAAGTAGATAAAATTACTTCCGGTTCAACTATTCATATTTTTCTCCACTAAACATGACTGATTTGCATTAAAAAAATGGAGGGATTGAAATTTTAACACGAGCATGTCTGAAAAAATAGTTCGAAAAACGACTCGGTTTCTAGAAAGTCATAGTAAAATAGAATTGGTTCAGTTTATCAATTTTTTATATACATTTATACCTATGTATATGCAGTTTATATATTTTTATGTATATTTTACACTTCATAGAAAACTGCTTCATCATCTTAAAATCCGTGTATTTTTTATATAACAAAGGACGCAATTTAAAAAAAAAACGATGTTTTCATTTTCATATTTTCCATGACACGAGCAAAATTAAATTAATCTTTGTTTGGCGTTTGAACACGTGAAAATTTTAAAGAACCATCGAAATTTCAAAAATATTGAACGAAAATATTTAAAAAACAGGTAATTTGTTAGGAAGACTTACAACTGCCTCAAAATCCATTTAATTCTGTTTAGATTCAGCTTTTCTAATAAATCCACAAAAAAATTGTATAGATTTTCATCAAAAAATGGCATTACTTCTGAATTCAGTAAAAAATATATACACTCTGCGTAAAGTAATTATTGTTACTCGAATAGTAAGTAAAAATTTATTGTCATTAATTGAAAAATACTCCAAAAAAGTAAAACTTCGTTTATATCGAAGTCTGTTTCCACTTCAAAATTCTGTTCAGATAAAACTCCACACGAAAAGTTTTGTTTTCACTCCAAAAAGAGTAACATTTGAATATTCCGCAATTCCAAGTTGCCTTCCACCCTCATAAAAGTAGAAAATCGCTCCAATCGTAAATATGTAGATGTATCCAATCTACTACCTGAAGTAAAATTTACTTCAACGAATCAAAAAAATAGCACAAGTCACATGAAAAGGGAAAGCTTTCTTTTGATAACCCAAACATCCGCACAAAACTATCTCACATAGATAGCCAAAAAAACTTGAAATATCCCAGAAAACCATAACATCTGGTTACCCCAGCTCCTTTTTTTACAGCCATGCAATTTCAACCAAACCCTCAAAAAAAAAAAAAAAAAAAAAAAAAACCTTCCCAATCATATCCCAAACATACCACCCCACAAAAACCAACAAAAACTCTCTCAAAAAATTCATAGAAAAAACGTCGATAACAACTCCTTTCCAAAAAAAATCATTCAAAAAGCATACCAGAGGGAAACAAACAATAACAGAAAAAACATGCTAAAAAAGGCGTAACGGGCCGGAGTGTAGTAATTCGAAAAGCCGAAACGAAGTCGTCGAGTTAAAGGCCGAAATCCGTGGAGAGGATAATGTTTTGACATTTAAGAAGGTATCTCGGCGGGCGCTGATTACACGTGAAAAAGGGGGGCCTTAAAAGCATACCGATGTCACGTTCCGCCAACGGATATATTACATTATGGAGGCAGGAGCGTCTCGCTATCCCGCATTTTAAAGCCGGTACCCGGTGGACGGATTCGGGCTCGCACTTCTGTGCTCGTTTCTCGCCCCGTCCGCCTCCTTATCTCATCCTGACGAGCGTTTTCACATTTCAAGCCACCTCGAGAGCCTGTATCGCGCTTTGGACCCAACCCGCTCCGGGGGCATCACATTCGAGCAGTACAAGACCGGAATGTACGCGCTGGGCATTCATTGTTTCGAACCGCGGACGCAAGAATCCGCGCCCTCGAGAATCAGCGAGAGCACTTTCAAAGACGAAGCGTAAGTTTTACATCGACGCGATACCAAAACATACAAATAAAGAAAATACACCTCTCTGTATAATAAAAAAACTTTATCCCGCTGACTCAGTAAACCCAGACCCGTACCCGAACCACTTCGTGAAACTTCTTATATCCTATGATAGTCCTACACAGTGCGTCCATTAAGTTTCGAGACACAAACCATATCTCAGCAAATAATAGCTCCATCAATGTGTTCTAATACGCATTTTAAAGCTTAAACCT
>JAPYZL010175096.1:0-11972 GCA_030522825.1 Platygaster orseoliae
GAACACATACGTGGAAAAAAATATTGTATGTTACATGGGAGGAATGTGATTCAACTCGCGCGCTTGAGCACTCGCTGCCGCTCGTGCCCAAATGCTCGCGCGTAGAATCATTCCATTTCTCCCTTGTAGCATAAATATCTATTCCGTGATAGTGTCATCATTCAATCTATTAAAAGAAAACATCTGTAAAACCTTCTCATCTGATAATTTTATTAATATACAGACTTTCTATTATCGCAATAAAGCGATAAATTTCGATTTTAATCCAAAATTTTCACGTTCTGTCAGCCCTGAGTTAAATTCATTACTGCTAATTCGCTGATAATACTCATCCTCGTCTGTTGAAACTACGATGCAATTAGATCCAACATTAATCGTGTTCGCTTAATCTGTTACGAATCGTCTCTTGCGTTAGTGTACATAACAATGTTTGCATATATCGATTACTCAGAGTGCTCATTACTGTGAATCGCAGATACGCGTTTCATAATAAACCTGGAATGACAGTTAAGGCATTCGAAGAAATGTAGATTTTTTCTCTTCACAAACTGCTGATTCTAAAAACCATAACTGAACAATTTTTTGAATGTTTCCAACATTCTTCAACAATTTTAACTTTTAAAACAATGAGTAAAATTATGTTGCAAAAACTCGCTTTTCGCGTTTTTAACGAACGTGCCTAACCCAGATTATACAAAAATTTCATATTCGGAAAAACGGGTCGTAACCATGTATATTTGCAATAATTGTAGTAATTGTAATGTCATCGTATATTATATTGCTATATCTGAAATTCTAATTTTATATTTTACATAAATCTACGTAATGAATAATTTATTAAAAAAAATTAATCTACTTATAGACTTTTTTAATATAGATCTACTCAAGATCAATGTTCTACTGTTTTTACTTGATACGAATATAATTGAGCTCATTTCAAAGCAATACTTCCAAGAACTTGGCTTGAAGTATTCATAAAGAAAAGTCGATGAGTTCCTGTTAATAAACATTGATGTTGTGAAAATATCGAGAACCGAAGGTTGCTGGTTAACAAAAGAGGGCGGATGTCAATGATCGGAGATCACGAGCCATTAAAGCCACAACGATACGAGTGTTCGTGGTTGGAATATGGAGGTGATAAAAAGGTGAAAAAGGGTCACAAGGGAAGGTCATAGATGGGAATGGCGCGGTAGCAGGTGCGCCAAGTGTGTTGGTCGCGCCGGGGATGATGCCGAGGATCGTCAGCATTGTTGTCCAACGGCTTTTATTACCGGCCGTTTAGGTGAACAATAAAGCTGCTGGTCCACATTTTACCCTTATCGTCGCGTTTATATCACAATGGACGTTTCGTTTGTTGATAATGCACCTCCACGTTTCCGCGCGGTTTCCCATTGTCATAGTCACCTCATCAGTCGAATAGACGACTATGGACATTTTCGTGCAGGCATTTTCACTTCCAACAGGCTCTTTTGAAAAATGTTGCATTTTATAAGGAATTTCGGGGTAACCTCCTGAGTCGAAATTTCATCTTGAATTTCAACTTATTTCACAGTCAGTATTCACAGTTTGCCGGTAAAAATGTTGAAAATCATTAAACCCAAATTTTTCTGACCTTGAAATTTTTGAATTTCTCATTAATTGCATAACTATTGTAATATTATTCAATTATTGTCTTTTTTATTTTCATTTTGTAGACAATTTAAATAAAAAGTCACAAAAAAAATGATTGAAATTGATGATTAAAAACAATTCATTTGTAATTAGTCGATAGTATGAAATTGAATTTTCTTTTGAAATATTAAATCAACAAGAATATTCATATCGATAATCAAACAAAGGTACTGAAATTTTATTTGTTTTTAAAATTATTTTGAAGTTTTATTGGTTATTTCAATGACATCAACCGATTTTCAATTTCGAACCTTGTTAGCCAAGACGAATAGAGATGAAAAAATTTGAAATCAATTTGGGCTTGAAAAAATTGTCAAAAAAAATTTTTAGCATTAAAAATGAGAAACGATTGATTTTAAATTAGTCTATTTATTTATCGTTTCAGTTAATGATATCCGTTGAAAAATTTTCTGAAATTTAATCTCTAGGTCGTTCTTTTTTTGTTCGATTTCATAGTCTTCCGATCAAATATTTGATTTTTTCAAATAGTTGACACAAAAGCGCAAATGAGTTGTAATCTCTTACCCAAGTTTGAATAAATAATAGTTCTCTTTACAATCGTAACTACCAAAAAACAGTAAATTTTAATTTTTTTTCTAAATGCATCATTAACTCTGACAACAGCATAAATGTTTATTTTTCATAGACTCTCATCCTAACTATTGAGATATAAAATCTTGAACTCAAAAAATTTTTTTTCATATTCTGAATATACCTTTTACTTTTTTTTCATTCTTTTACTTTGCAATGAATTCGACGAAAAAATCTCCGATTTTAAAGTACTGAATAATGATGAAAGGAAGAAATTTTTTTTATTTATTGAAACGAATGAATGAGAATGTCGTCGATTCAGTTTTTTCAATCAAAATATTTACAATTTTTAAAATTACGTATCACAAATGTCAGAATCATAAATCTTTCTGCTCATGAAATTTTTTCAAAGGTTTGATCTATAACACAACTTTTTGAATGTTATTTTCTCGCGTTTTATTTTAACTTTTTTTTGTATTAAATGTAATTATAATGAAAAAAACCCTGAGATCAAGAACTTAAAATACTCTATGAGTCAGATACACTTAGTAACATTAATTCTCAGCCTCAATTTCTTTAATCAATTATTGATTTTTATAATAAAGGTATATATAAATAATTGTTTAGTTCAAAATCTTCATCTTGAAATTTTTCGCATATTCTGCTGTAAACTATTTTATAAAGAAATTGAAAAACTTGAAATTTTCTTCGCATAAAATATAGCTTTTTATAAATGTTGTAAATATCATTTTTCAAAACAAAAAAATTTTTTGTCTAAATCAAGTTATTTAACTGTTTAATTCTTTATCTAGAAATCATACAATCTGAAAAATGCATATTTTTCTTGTAGTGATCCGTAAAATTTCTACCAGCATATGTATTTTTTTATTCAACCGTCTGAGACTGAGCTTCTAAAATAAAATTGATTGTGGACAAAAATTGTCAATCAGCAGCAAACTGCAGTACATTCATGACTTTAATAATTTTACTATCTTTTTCAACAGAACTCAATGATACCTTCAGATTAATCAATAAATGAATATATTTCCGGTAACAATATCAATTTTCGATGAAAAATGATTGATCTCTCGTTACTTCGCCTCTTTCTTCTATAAGGAAGCTTTTTGAAGCTTCATTGTGGAACCAATACTCACAATTTCATTTCTTGTATTGATCACTAAAATTTCTACCAGCAACAGTATATTATTGCGAGTTGTCGAAATGCCTGTTTTGACGAAACGAAAAGTTGCAGCCCGAGGCGAAGCCGAGAGTTGTAATCGTTTCGTCAAAAGAAGTAATTTCCAAAACTCGCAATACGATATTTTATTCACAGTTCGCTAAAAATTCACGTCCAAATATCCGATTTTTAGCAAATTGTGAATAAAAGTATTTTTCTATTCAACTCTCTGAGACTGAGCTTATAAAATAAAATTGTCTACGGACAAAAATTGTCAATCAGCAACAAACTGTAGTATTTTCATGACTCTAATGATTTTACTACGTTTTTCAACAAAAATCAATGATACCTTAAGATTAATCAGTAAATGAATATACTTTCAGTAACAATTTCAATTTTTGATGAAAAATAATGGATCTCTCGTTCCTTCTCCTCTTTCTTCTATAAGGACGCTTCTTGAAGCTTCATTGTAAAACCGATGTTCAGAATTTCATTATTCAGTATGCCCACTCCACGCGATAGCGCTGTTGGAAAAATTTTTCTTCGACGAGAAAATTTGATTGTGCCAAGTTTTAATCGCCCGAAGTCGTTGCATTCGTTCCACGGCACAGTTTTCTTTAGGCATTCAGCTTCTTTGCGCAATGTCAACGGCGTTGAGAATGTAAATGATGCACTCTACAGAATTAAAGCGCCTAATGCTGCACCTGCAACAGGAAACCGAGAGAACGTCATTTCTGGGGCCATCCCATTTTCCTTCCTCCTTCGTCCATTTCCTTTTCGTTAACCAGGCTGGATTCGTGTTCCCAGATACTACCTTCATCCGGTATCGTAACTAACAGTACTGGAAAGTTAAACCTTCAACTACAATGGCATTACGATGCATTGAAAAAAATTATGAGTTTTTTTTTTGTGAAAACGCAAAATAGTAAAGTAGTAAAAGTGCTTTAAAAGCTTCGATTTAGCAGCGAATGCAAGCACCTTATCCAAACTAGAAGTAGCAACAAAGCACGGTAAATTTCTTGCTCCGAAGGCATTTTCACGTGCAATAATAGCTGGCGTTTCTTTTCTCGGTTGATTCATCCACTTTAACTTGGTCGATTTTGCCTTGGATTAAATCGTATTGCAAACATCCAGCTTTATTCTGCTCCTCGCTTCTAGATTCGCTGTTGTATACTCCTCCGCTCGTGCTGTGGGCCATAAAGCAGTTAAAATTGATTTCTGATGGGGTGTTTGCTATACGAGCTATCACGTTTGCCAGGCACTTGTACGAAAGATGAGAATAATTATTGATAGGAAATGTTATTTGCTGTGCGAGTGGTAGAAACGGCGGCAAGGAAAACGTGTATACTCGAAGGAGTTTTATGTCTTGTAGCGCGACACGTATAATGTTCGTTTCGAAAAGATAGAGCCGAATGAATTCCAGAGTTTTTCAAGAAACCACTAAAGCTAGAAGTTTCAGACAAGTGCATCAGACTGATATCGACTTAATATGATTCAAGTATTTCCAATTCTCGATCTCATAATTTTTTTAAGGATATTTTTCTTTATTTTATCTACATTTTCTAAACAAAAAGAGCAAATTAAAAATGAGGAAATGAAATTCGAAAAGTTATTTTATAAATCGAATCTTCGAAGATATTTCATGAGGGGAAAGTTTTGTGATTCTGATATTTTTGGGAATTAATTTTAAAAATTGTAAATATTTTGCATGAAAAAACTGAATTGACGACATTGTCATTGATTCGTTTTATTAAATAAAGAAAATTTATTCTTTAGTATTAAACAGTCAAAATTTTTTGATTCAGAAAAAAATTTTTTTCATACCAAAAAATGAAATTTATTATTTACTAAAATATAAAAAATTATTAAAAAATTTTTTTAACTAAAAAGTGAACATATAAAACAATAATTCTCTATTCAAATGAACGATAAATTTTTTTCGGTATAAATAAATACCTAATGTTATCAAGATTTCAAAACACAAATAAAAATTCCCTTTTGAAAATCTGAATCCAAATGTGCTTCAATTCGAAAAATTTACATTGGGTTCCCAAAAATTTGAAGACTCATTTGCTTGTTAAATATTCAAAAAGTTACGTAAAGCTCTTGGAAATAAAAAAAAATACACGTAAAATTCAACTGAACACACGAACGTGAATAGAAAATGGTTTCAAAATGTACTTAAAAAATCAAGTTACACGTAACGAGATTTTTTACATCGCTATTCAAACTTGGACGGCAAACTCAGAATCACTGGAAATTTAAGCGTTCATCTCATTTCTATTCAACTCGCGTTATGAGCGTATTTCACTTTTACAGCACGCTTTAATGAATTTTTTCATACATCATGTTAAGCTCGCTTCGAGACATTGTGCTCTAACTTTTCATCCCAGGAACAGGTATAACATAAAATAAGTCATGACTTTGTGACTCGCTGCATATTATTTAACGCTTTCTTTCCAGGGTGATGAATAAATACTACGAAAAAAAAAAAAAGGAAAATACCAATTCAGATAACATTCATGACAACTCTTAGGTATCAAAATTGTATCGTTATTACGAAATGTCAACTTTCAAAGTGAAAAAATTTCATATATACACTTTTTGTGTTTTTATAGAATTTCAGTGCAATGCAATGAAAGTATTTCGGTATCACACGTCAAAAAATGTTTATTTATTATCTACAAGATAGTTTGTTCTTGTTTTGAAGGAATTCCAAACATAAATATTTCGAAATTTTAGTTGGAAAAAAAACTACTAATTAATTCTCAGGAATCACAAAATATTTGCTTTTTAAACTGAAATTAGATTTGTTTCATAATAATTGGAAGTTTTTCGAAAAATCATCTGTCAGTGGCGAATTTTATAGAATTTAATTTTTGAATTATTACCTATGAATATTGTCCGCAACTTCCTGAAAGGATTATTAGCTACTTCTCAAAAAATCAGCTTACTTGGAAATATTATCTTCAAGAGAACTTTTCCATCTGGTTCGTAAAACTTTCGTTGCACGATATTTTGGCCTTTAGTAATATGTTGGCAAGAAGATAAAGCTTTTTCGACGTAAGCCGGTCGTAATTTAATACACGATGCACGTAAAGCGAAAGATTCAAGAAGCGTGTATTCGGATTACAAAATCCTGTTGTTGAAGCATGTTGCCGTAATAAATCGTTTCCTTGAAATTTATTTTCCTTTGCTATGCAACTAAAATTTGCAACTGGGGGTGAAAGACGTAGTAAACGTTTCATTTTAAACTCATGTCGTTGAATTTTTAATCCAAAATTAACTTTGTGAAAAAAAAACTCTTGTATGAAATAGAAAAAATTCAACCTTGGTAGCCAGTATTCCAAGCTAGAAATTAAGTGGAAAATGTACTTCTGAAGTTCAAAGGTGAAACTAAAAATTTATCCTACTTCTCGAATTTATGCAAGAAATAACTTGGTAACTTGAATTAACATGAAAGCTATTTTTTTCTTTCGAAATTTTTGAGTAATTTTGGAGCAGATGAGTTTTTTCACGTGAACTTCAACATTGTTGGTTATGTTTCTCTTTTTAATGATAGGTACAAACAATTTAGGAATATGCTCTATCCAACTATTATTTTCTTTGTTTCCAAAGCCACCGTAATGATTTTTTTTATTTTTAAAAATTTTTTTTCACAAACTTTCAAACTGTTTTAGAAAGTCAGTTAATTAAGTTTGAATCATGTAAAAATAAAGTTGTTGACATGAACATCCAGTTCACTAAAAACTTTTTTAATTATTAAAAAATTATGTGTAAATAAAATTTTTTGTCCAAATCTTTAAAAAAAATGTTGTAGATTGCGAATTTTCTAACTCAAATTTTTTTAGAAAGCATTCTTTTCTTATTGAATATTCTTTCAAAATTAGTGAAATACATAAAAGACTTGCCTGAATAGAAAGAACGTCGAAGAAGTAATCTAAAAGTGTATGATATATATTTTTTCAAACTAATGTGTAAAATTTTATTTATCATAATTACACTTTTGTTACGAAAATTATTCTGGTTTACCTTTAGTAGCTCGTAAAATATAGAAAATCTCATTCTGAAAATTTGTAAAATCTTAAGATGATGATGAAATTTGAATGCGACAATAAATACTTACTACGTTTCTCAATTCGAGTTATACTCATGGATTTGTAAAAAATTTAACCTCCGTGTCTGCGGAGGTTAAATCGGTCACTTAAAACCGCAGCTCGAACACGTCTCACTTGCTCAAAAATGCATAGAATTTTTCAACCGAGAGTGCTTCTTGCATTTATGAGTCGACTAGTTCAAAAACAACAATGTTTGGGTGACAAGATTTCCCTGGCGCCACTTCCAAGATTATTCATTTATCTCAAACGTTATGAAATTAACATACATTTTTTCGCGAATTTTACAAATCAGGCGAAAAACTGATATCGAGTATATTTTTTACATTTAAAGATAGTCAACTATTTATGTCGATTCCAAATTAACAACCTAAGTCAAAATTTCTTCTTGTATTTCAAATTCTTTCATAGTCAGTTTTCGCAATTTCCAGGTGAAAATGTTGAATAACATTGATTTTGACTTTTTTCGCATTGAAGGTTGCAAACTGATGTGAAATGCGTTTTTTGTATTTCACCTTAATTTGATCTTCAAATCGTGTTTTCCTATTTTTTTATATATATTATGTACGCCTTAATAAATGTTATAGCGTTATTTCAAAACGAGGTTCAATTTAACACTTACGTCTATTTTTTTTTTATAATTTATATTTTATTACTTCCCATTAGTTGAATCTATACTCATAACCTCTTTTGATGTATTTATATCTCAGTTTTTCTTTATTTCTGTTACTATGCAGTAAATTGGATACAAAATGTTCACCTACACCTTTATGGATGAGAAATGCTGAATTCAAATGATGAGAAAACGAATTATCATATATAAAACAAATTTATAGGAATACACTCAATGGCATATTGTGTAACAAAATACGCAAAATTATCAAAATTTCTGTATCTAAAATAAGAGAATACCAAATTTTCCTTATCTTGAAATTTTTAACTTCTCACTAATTGCATAACTCCTGTTATACTGTATGATAATTTTCTTTTTTACTTTATTTTGTAGAAAGTTCAAATAAAAAAATCGTCAGAAAAGAATATTAAGATCGAAGATAAAAAACGATTGATTTACAATTAGTCGATAGTACTGAGTTGAATTTGTAATTGAAATATAAATTTGATATAAGGATAATTTAGATAATCAACCGCAGATACTGCAATATTCTTTGATTTTAAATATCTTTCATAATTTTATTGATTATCTTATCGATTTCAACCAATTTTCAACTTCAAATCAATTCGCGCTTCAACATCACTTCACTTGCGAAACAAGAAAAAACGCTTATAACTACATATTTTGAAATAAAAATAAAGCTGAAAATACAATGAAAGAAGTTGAAATGAATACAAGCTTGGAGCCCGGGAATATAGATGTTTATGCGTCGTCAACTTCTGTTCTTCGGACCTTTTGTTCCTGGGACTGTGAAATTTTGGTCCCGCCTCGAAAACCCTCGTGAGCGATTATGATTCATGGGGACTTTCTATTTACTTTCGTGCCATCTAATTAGTGACGAGGGACAAAAGAGTTTCGTAATTCGAACGCATTCATTTCCACGAGCGCCAATGTATGATTTACATTGAATCCGTTACGCAAGCGTTTCTCTTGTTCCGAAAGAGAGTATTGTTCTAGATATCAAGCATCTGCAGTCGTAGGATGTCACACGCACTCGGCTACGTGCAACAGGTTTCTCTCCGGTATTATATAGACAGTGAGAGAAGAAACGTCATTAAAATGAATCAAAAAATAACGAGTCATTTATTTTACGATCAGAGTTAACACAAATATTCTTATCCATATTTTTGCATACAACGCATCATTTTATGGTGTATAATAAATTTCTGAGTATATTTGAAATATTATATTAAATGAAAACTCAGTTTCTCAGCAAAAATATATCACAAAATTTTTTTTATCACTTTCTCCCTGTATACGAATTTCTAACAGATTCCGAAAAATGACTTGGAAATCATCTGAACAAGATGTGGAATCACCAAGTAAGTCTAATCCTCATAGTAAGCGAACTTCCGAATTATAATCGTGGATTTATTACATTTTTCCACGCTTTTCCTCGAGGTATTGTGCCCTACGTGAATTGCACGCTTCTCTTCAAACGGCTTAGCGTCCTGGGAACTGCGTGCCATTTGCTCTCACAGAACACTCGTAGTTAAAGATTCGCGTTTCAAGGCGATTGTTCATCCAAGCAAAGTTCATGCATTATTCTTCGTTTTCTTGATATGCACTTGATGCATTTATAATTGGATGAATTAAATCATTTTTAGATGATATGAAGGGATAAACGAAATTCGTTTTCGAGTTTGTTTTTCATTGGCATTTTTAAAATTCATGCCCAGACTATGTCCTTATTAATCAACCATTTATGGCCACGTTTTTTGTTGGGTTTCGATGTAACAAACGAAATTCAATGGCAGAACAACATAACAGGAAGTCTCCCATTTTGCCATCGACAAAGCGTGCTCGCATTTTATCGCCAACCAGCGCTATTAATCGATGCCTTTGAACCGGAAGGCATCCTCCCATTCCGTCTGGCGATCGATGTCGAAAAATAATTTTCCGCTGCCCGAATTCGACTTGGACGAGGCGATTACTTGAACCAAGTTCTGGGTAATTTCCATATTAAACTAAAACTCGTTGAACTGGAAAGTTAACGTATGAAGTGACTCGTTTTTCACATCGAGAATTGGTTTTGTAAATAAATTAAATGCTTTTAAAAATAAATATTCAATTTGGAATATTGTAATACTCTGGAAAAAAAGTGTTTTGAAAATGAAAAATTAATTATATTTTTGCCTTTTGAAAATGGAGCGAAAAAAAATTAAGTTATGATTTTTATTTCCACTTTTCTAAAACGAAACGTAATAAGAGTGCGTACAATAGAGGCTGCGAAATAAAACGGACCGTATGAAATACAGAAATTGCTTTGTGGAAAATGGGAAATTGGCGAGATACCGAAATTTGAACGCCGGCAGTCGTGTTTTCGCTTGGGTGATCAAAGGGTTTATTATGAACTTCATAAGTACTCTCTGCCGTATTCTTGAAAGTCGCTAGAAGCCAATTTCAGCAAACGATTCACTGGAAAACGCAACCTTCACAGGTTTCGAATATCGCGTTCCAACTACCTTAGTCTGGATTTAAAGTTAAAGGACATTTAAAAATAAATGGTGACTATTGCATCCAATTACTTCATGTTTTACACAAATTCGTGAAACTTTGTGAAACTGAATTGTTTTTGATTGCTTTTACTATTTACTTAATTGGAATTGAATTGTTAAATGACTTTAGCAATAAGTAATTGTAAACGAGAAATCGAAAATGTTGAATTGAATTATTAAATGAGTTTAGCAATAAGTAATTGTAAACGAGAAATCGAAAATGTTTTGATGATTTCTTTACAGTGAAGAATTTTTTTATAAATTATCAACGACTTCAAATTATCGCTTCATATGTTGAAGCAATTAAATATACTGTTAAATTGAATTTTTTTAATAAATTTTTTTTTCAAGTTTAGAGTTGACGAAAATATACATATAAATTGAAATAGAGTATATGGAAATGCTCAATCAATGTTTTAAATTGTTTATAAACTCCCACAACCTCTTATAAAAATCGATACGGAAATTTCTAACAGTATAACTTTCTTAGGTTCTCGGATTTCTGAATATTTTCTTAAAATGGTATCATTTAAAAGTTTTAATAATTTTTATCCGATTTCTGAAAACTGAACTGATGTACTCATAATTAAGAATGTCTGAATAGAATGCAATAAATCTAATTGGTCGAACAAGAGGTAGTTGAATTAATTAATTTCATTGAAAAAGAAAAATAAGAAAATTAATTTCACTCCTGGAGGAATGTAATTAATCTTCCATTCCACCGAGGAAACTTGCTTCCGAGTCTCTGAGCAGCGGACGATTTCGCCTCGCGAATAGTTGCACGAAAAATTTTCATCTCAGCCAAAGTGTGGCGAAAAACATGGCAGAGGGTTGGTTGATAAAACAGTACTCGGAAAATCTTAAGTTTGGAAGTGGCAATAGATGTTCCTCGCTTACGAAATTTCTCTTTGATATTTTCCGACTCTCCCAGTTGCGTATTCATTTACTTTCTACTACTCCAGGCCGGGTACGTACGCAAATAAACAAGTTGGTTGTTCACCTTAAAATACTTCCATATTGGAGTTTTGCGAGCGTCAACTGAAAAGCTTTGACGCTGTGCTTTTCCACGGCGCAGTTTTATATTTCCTGGCGAGGAAAATTCTCGCTTCGCTCGAAAGTTAGAACGGCATGGTTCGTATTACTTGCGTCATTTCGTGGGCTTTTTAGCGATTTTCGAGCATTTTTGGTATTTTCATACATTGATGTTATAATTTTTTTCCCATGCATCCGTAAAAAAGGCCATTTTATTTCTATGGAATGCGGGAACAAAAGCCCCTTTTTGGGGTACTCGGAAATCAGCGGGAAAT
>JAPYZL010175110.1:0-13417 GCA_030522825.1 Platygaster orseoliae
ACGTTTTCGTAACACTTTCTCAACGAGGTACATATCTGGATGCTTGACTTTGGCGAGTTTCTCTTCGTAAAAACTTCCATCGATGGGTTAATCTTACAATTAGTAATCCTTCAGCTTATACGTCGTGAGGTTGTGTTGACTTGACTGCAGCGATGGTGAATATTTCCGTTGTCCAATTCAGCGTTTATTTTTTCTCCAAGATGCGCTTACATTTGATGATTTGGACTGTCACAGACATCGAATTTTATAAACATTTTTGAACTCTCTATAAATTTTTCAAAGTTTCTGAAACTTTTTTAAATTTCTTTTAAGTCATCCATACGTTCCGAAACTATTCCAAACTTTCTTTTATCTCCTCAAACTTGCAGAATATTTTTTTTTTTAATTTTCTGAACTTTTGCGAAACTTCAAAATTTTTCAAAAGATTCGAAAACTTTTTCAAAATCATTCAAGCCTTCTATATAACCTATAACAATTATGAACTTTTCTACACTCTCTAAATCTTTCTGAAACTTTTTTCTTCATTTATAAACATTTTTGAACTTTTTATAACTTTTTCAAAGTTTCTGAAACTTTTTTAAAATTTCTTCTATGTCATCCATACGTTCCGAAACTATTCCAAACTTTCCAAACTTTCAAAACTTTCATTTCCTTAAACTTCCAAAATATTTTTTTTGTAATTTTCTGAACTTTTGCAAAACTTCAAAATTTTTCAAAAGATTCGAAAACTTTTTCAAAATCATTCAAGCCTTCTATAACCTATAACAATTATGAATTTTTCTACGCTCTCTAAAACTTTCTAAAACTTTTTTCCAAATTTTCAGAAACTTTTATGTTTATTCTAATTATTTGTTAAACTGTATAGTTTGATTCCTTCAGGGAAACCTTACATCATACATTGACCTGATGAAAACATTTCGAAAAAATGATAACAAACATGACTGTGAAATTTTCAAAAACATCAAAAATCACGTTCAACTTATTCACAATTTTGAAAACTAATTAAAACTACTGTAAGTGTATTGTTCATAAAAAAAATAATAATCAAAAATAAAAAATAAGTAAATAAATGAATAAAAAAATAAAATAAAATAAAAGAAATAATAATAAAAATAAAAAAATAATTAGATAAATAATAGGAATACAAGAAAAAAAAAAATAAATAAATAAATTTGTCGCTGTGTTTGAGATGGTTGAAGGCAATGAATGAAACATTGTAACTGTTTAGACCTTTTTTTCTAAACTGTGACATTGCATGCAATCACTCTACAGTTATCTGCAATAAATTTTTTTTCAATTTCACAATGGATGTGTATAAAATTATACGTAAGTTCACAAGCTACTACTACTGATGTAGTGACGAAATATTTGATTTCGAAAAATAACATTCATACCATGATGCGATCGCCAAGTTTGGACAAAAGGTTTTCGACCGCGGCGAAGCCTAGGTTGAAAACATCCCTTTTAGATAACAAGTAAAAAAGTGAAAAACAACAAAAAAATCAACGCATCATGGGTTTTTAGGAAAATGAGAGTAAATATCTACGCCTATATACTCTGCTAATGCCGCGCGAAGTTCGGGAAAAGCCGCACTTGCGGGAAATGAAAAAAAAAAAAATACCAGGGCCATTGTTGCGTTAATCAGTCAGGTAACCCATTGTTTGTCCTCCTCAATCATATATATTCCTTGCGGTCTTTGAATAAAGTATAATGTGCGAGTGCACTGAGAAAAAGTGAGCGTAATGGTTACGGTGAAAAAATGTTTTTTTCGAAACAGCTTACTCATTACGCTTACTTTTTCTCAGTGTAGTGGTCGAAGGAGAATCATTCCACTCGCGTGTTTACCGCTCGCGCGGCAAACTCCACGCCCGTGGAATGTTCTCCTTCTCCAACTAGTCGCACAGTATACTATTGTTAAAAAGAAATTTTTTTCACTTTACAGAAGCGTTAATCAGAGCGCTTAAAGTCACTAAACAGACCGCTTTTTATAAATAACTTCGCAATTTTTACGAATTTTCGAAATGTATAAAATGAACCGGAAGTTATAGGAGTGGCGAAAGGATGAAACTTTCGATCAATCGAAAAAATGTCCTGAATGCATTACTGTCATATACATTTATATTATGCCTTATTGTTGAACGGACATAAATTTATTCATTATTTAACAAATCATTGAATAAACTGAGAGGGGTATATTGTAATATGTTTCCATTGAAATAACTATTACAGAGTGATTAAAAATATCAGTATAATGTAGGAAAAGGTATAGAAAAAATTCTGTTACTTCATTCCTTTTCAAATTCCATTTTCAATATTTTTTTATTTAGTTTGCAGACTATATACATTCCAATGTGATAGGTTTACGCAATATATTTTATAATATCACGAAGGATGAAAGTACTTAGATTTTTCAATATGATATCCTGATGGGTAGCTTATCATTATTTTTCAAACTTTATTATGAACAACTATTTGCATGACCACTTCTCGACTGCTTATGATTCACTGGGGAGATTTTTCCTAACTTGTAGTTAAAGATAGTGTACTTCTCTAATAAGAACAGATTTAAAACTCAAAATTTAAATTGCTTATATTATGGTATCATTTCACTCGTTATGTATTACTTATATTCTCTCCCATACTTCATACCTGCCTGTTGAACCCAATTTTCATTACTTATTATTATTTAATGCCAATTGGCCATATCATTAGTATCATGTAACAAATTTTTAAAATTATTTTTTCAAGTTAATACTAGTGAAAATGCAAATATAAAATATGCATTATATTTACAAATATGAATGTGATTTTCAAAAAACTTACACATCTATTCATCGTCTATAATAAAATAAAGATATCGATCTTTGGTGGTTCCACTTGAAATTTTCAACTTGTTGTATGCATTGGTGTTCCTATATAAGTATCATCTTTGTTAACTATCATTTGAAAAACTAGTCACATGCATAGCAAGTACTACCAAATAGTAATGTACTGTAAGTATTTCGAATCGATTGTCTACTTCTGAGTATGACACGCAAAAATGCAACACTAAATTTTAACGTGTATGCAGTGAACATTATTCAAGTTGCTATTTTCTACTACATATTATGTGTAATAGGTTTCGTTTCAATTTCAAAACTTGAAATCATATTAACGATTAGTACATATTATGTACTTTCATTTCATTAAAGCGGTCTGTTTAGTGACTTTAAGCGCTCGGATTAACGCTTCTGTAAAGTGAAAAAAATGTCTTTTTAACAAAATTATTTGTTAATATGATGTAGACTATGATTCTTTTTAAATGCTATAATTAATACTGGAGGTACTGTTCATAAGCACCAAATTAATACTAGTAGTTTAATTCGGTTCGGATCTTATCATTTTTTGTTATCACGATATTTTTACTTTTCGACGCTAAACACCAAAATTTACATTTTTGATGTTTTTTGAGGGGATATCACTCTTTTTTGTTGCGTAATTATTACTAGAAATAATTAGGCTTTCATAAACATTATTTACCTGTAAAAATTATATAAAAATATGCAACAAATATCAAAAATCGTAAAAACAATGTCAAATCACCACACAATAACTTGAAAAATCAAGAAAAAGAAATATATGATGTACAAAACAATTTCTGCACAAATCTGTTGGAATTAATTGTTTTAAAAAAGTTTTTTACTAAGACAATGTCAAATCTTAACTCAGTTACCGGAAAAACCATGAAAAGGACATAATATGTTGTAGATAATAATTGTGCGAGAATATGTTTAAGTAGATTGTTGAAACAGTAGAATTTTACAAAGACAATGTTAAATCCTTACATAGGAACCCCAAAAATCATGAAAATAACGTGTGTTTTAAAGACAATGTTAAATTCTTACATAGGAACCCCAAAAATCATGAAAATAACGTGTGTTTTAAAAAATGAATTAAGCGAAAATTTGTTTCGTTAAATTGTTTGAACAAAAGAATTTTACAAAGACAATGTCAGATCATCACTTGGCAACCACAAAAACCATTAAAATGACATATGAATTGTAAGTAATGAATTTCGCGAAAATTTGTTCAGATAAATTGTTGTACCAAAATAATTTTATGAAGACAATGTCGAATCCCTACAAGGCAACCCTAAAAACCATAAAAACGACATAAATGTTGTGAAAAAATAATTTTGCAAGCATTCACTTACATAAATTGTTTAAACAAAAGAATTTTAGAACGACAATGTAAAATCGTTACTCGGCAACCAAAAAGCATGAAAACGACATATATGTGTAGAAAACAAAATTTCGCAAAAACTTGTAATAAATTGTAAACTTGTAATAAACTTGTAATAAATTGTTTCAACAAAATAATTTTACAAAAACAATGTCGAATTCTTACTCAGCAACTGCATAAGCCATGAAAACGACATATATGTTTTAAAAAATGAAATTCGCCGAAATTTGTTTAAATAAATTGTTTGAACAAAATAATTTCCCAAGGACAATGTCAAATCATTACTCGGCAATCAAAAAAACCAAAACGACGTACATGTTGTAAAAAATACATTTTGCTGACATTTGTTCAAATGAATTGTTTAAATAAAAGAATTTCACAAAAACTAAAATCGTTTCTCGGCAACCCAAAAAACCATGAAAACGACATGTATGTTAGAGGAAATAATTTTTTCAAAAATTTGTTGAAATAAATTGTTTAAACAAATAATTTTACAAGCACAATATCAAATTCTTACTCAGCAACTCCGAAAACCATGAAAACGACATAAATGTTGTTAAAAATGAATTTTGCAAGCATTTGTTAAAACAAATTATTCAAACAAAAGAATTTTGCAAAGACAATGTCAAATTCTTATTGAGCAACCCAAATAACCGTGAAAATGACGTGTGTTGCATTAAATGAGTTTTGCAAAAATTTGTTTAAATAAATTATTAACAAACAAACAAATATTTATTTTTAATTATTTTTTGTTTGTTATAATCTCAACTTATATTATTTATGATAGATAATACATAGCAATCGAACACATCATTTTCTTTCCTTTCCAACTTGGCGGGTGATTTCCATTATGGCGGATTTCCATGTTCTAAGATACTGGAATTCCAGTATCTTTAACCCGGGTAAAGCACTGATTTGAACTATAACTGGATCGGCATGCCGTCCTCCCACTCTTGGTCTCATGGCGGGTTTGATCGTGGTTTCATTCGCAGCGCATAACATTGCACGCTTGCACACGCTTGTGTGCGTGCATTACACATACGCGCGTTTGACAGTAGTAGGCTCCAATGTGATTGGTTGGCGCAAATGGAACCAAGGTTCAAAGTTTTACCCCCACTTCTGGCCCATTACCGATCCAAATATAATTCAGATCAGTGGAGTAAAGCTATATGGCGCCACCCGGCCACTAGCGTCACTAGCGGCGATTTCGCGAACGACCGTAAATTTGAATATCTCGGAGAAAAAAAACGAGTAGATACGCAAATTCAGATCGTGAATAATCAAAACTACGCGAAAGTTCTTGCAAAAAAACGCGTGGGTGGTCGTCGCCAACGACCACCCACTATATATAGATGTATGACATTAAGAAACGATTGATTCTTGCTTGTTTTTGAATGTTTTTGAATCTAAACAGGAAAAACCTATCGTTTTTCCTAATTTTGACGAAACTTTCATTTGAGCAGGTTTAAACCATGTGTATATTCCATGTGAAATTTATAAGCTTGGTGTTTATTTTAGGCAATATGTAATTTCAAAAATTCAAACTTTTTCAGTTAATACTCAACAATAATATTTTTTAACCAAATACTACAATTCAGTCAATTACTACGATTGATTAACAGTGTCAATCTGTCACTGCATATTAATTCTGCACTAATTTCAATGCTTTTGTATCTTAGTTTTTTCATTACGTTCACTCGCAACTACTATTAAAGTGGTTTATCAATGATGTTTGGCGAGTGGGTAGGAAGGGCGGGGGGGGGGGGGGGGGGGGGAATTTTACGAAAGAAGATAAAAGGGGAATTTTTATTAATTTTGGCTTTTATACATTGGCGATGTTTGGAGAGGGGTTGGGGGGGGGGGGTTAAAAAAGATTTCATTTCTTTATTCATTCTTCAAAATTTGTCGTTCGAAAAACGTCTGTAAACCTGTCATAAGAAAATGCGAACGGTATCGTTATTACAATTCAATTCAATTAGAAAACGTTAAGTAATGATGGAATAGTGAATATACTTTTTTTTGATAACTACAACAATTAAGTGCTTATCTCCCACTTTCCTGTATGAAAAAAATGCTACATAATATTGATCTGCGTGAAGGAAGTTATAACTCTTGCTATCTATTTTTAATTGAGTATTTGATATTAGATGCTTTCCTCATTATTGACGTTGTAAAAACAACATTTACTCATTTTTTTCATATTTTGACTATTTAAATGATATTTTTGCACTTGAAAATGCATGAGTAAGAGTGATAAAATTAGATCATAAAAATTCGAAAAAATGTTTTGCATGTTGTGTATGCGCGCTAACGTTTTTAAAAACATGCTCTCGTCTTGCACCCATTTTGCACTCGAACGCGTGCAAAAACAGTGTAAATTAGACCCCCCTCTCCGAACATCGCCAATGTATGAATGCCAGAATTAATAAAAATGCCCTTTCTCCCTTCTACCGAAAAATCCCCTAACCCCACCCCTCTCTCTCCCTACCCACTCGCCAAACATCGTTGATAAACAATCTTAATAGTAGTTGCGAGTGAACGTAATGAAAAAACTAGGGACACACTCATTTCACCGAATTTTCAAAACACCGAACTGATTATTGGTCAGAACTACAAAATTCCAAAAAAGAAAAAAACCGAGAAAAAAATGTTCCGAATCCCCATCGCTCTGAAACTTTGTTCCTCCGAAATTTTAAATTGCCGCGATCCCATTTCAACGAATATTCATACCACCGATTTATAAACAACCGAAAATTCGATTCACTGAAAATTCATAATTCCGCTTCAACAAAATCCCGGATCGTCGTTTCTCCGAGAATTTTATTTTCCGAATTTTCGATACGCAGAAAACATAAATGACTGATTCTGATTTTCTCCAATTCTCCAATCAACCGTTTATTCATTTTACCGAACCGTCATTTAACAGAATCCACATTTGTCGATTTTTCAAATTTTCAACAGCGAAAATTCACGTTACCGACTAACCATAACTGCGAGCGTTCATTGCATCGATTTCTCAAACCCTCGATCCACCACTTCCCCTATTTGTCACGTTCCGGATTCACTAACACTCCGCCGCCTCAAAGTACAGAAATCTCATTGCACGGAAACCCCAAAACACCGAAAACTGATCGGTCCGCCGTGTCTGTGCATTAAGTAGGTGAGGGGGGTAGGGGGGGCTCGTAATGCACAAACGCAGCGGACCAATCGGTTTTCGGTGTTTTGGGGTTTCTGTGCAATGAGATTTCTGTACTTTGAGGCAGCGGAGTGTTGGTGAATCCGGAACGTGACGAATAGGGGAAGTGGTGGATCGAGGGCTTGAGAAATCGATGCAATGAACGCTCGCAGTTATGGTAAGTCGTTAACGTGAATTTTCGCTGTTTTAAGAATTCGAAGTATTGAACTTTCGTTGTTTTGATACTTCGGGTTTTTAGTTAATCGGAACTATGATGAATCGGACACTTGAAAAATCGACAATTGTGGATTCTGTTAAATGACGGTTCGGTAAAATGAATAAACGGTTGATTGGAGAATGGGAGACAATCAGAATCGGTCATTTATGTTTTCTGCGTATCGAAAATTCGGAAAATGAAATTCTCGGAGAAACGACGATCCGGGATTTCGTTGAATCGGAATCATGAATTTTCAGTGAATCCAATTTTCGGTTTGTTTATCAATTGGTGGTATGGAATATTCGTTGAAATGAGATCGCGGCAATTTGAAATTTTGGAGAAACAAAGTTTCAGAGCAATGGGGGTTCGGAGCATTTTTTTCTCGGTTTTTTTCTTTTTCGGAATTTTGTAATTCTGACAAATGATCAGTTCGGTGTTTTAAAAATTCGGTGAAACGAGTGCGTCCCTAGTTTATTCATTACGTTTACTCGCAACTACTATTAAGGTTGTTTATCAACGATGTTTGGCGAGTGGGTAGGGAGGGAGAGGGGTGGGGTTAGGGGATTTTTCGGAGGGAGGTGGCGGTAAAAAGGATTTCATTTCTTTTTTCATTCTTCAAAATTTGTCGTTCGAAAAACGCCTGAAAACCTGTCATTGGAAAATGCGAACGGTATCGTTATTACAATTCAATTAAATTAGAAAACGTTACATAATGATGGAATAGTGGATATACTTTTTTTCGGTAACTACAACAATTTACTGCTTATCTCCCACTTCCCTGTATGAATAAAATGCTATTTAATATTGATCTGTGAAGGAAGTTATAACTCTTGCTATTTATTTTTAATCGAAGCTAGTAATTGATATTAGGTGCTTTCATATTTTTTGGCGTTGTAAAAACAACATTTACTCATTTCTTCTATATTTTGACCATTCAAATTCTATCTCTGCACTTGAAAATGCATGCATAAGAGTGATATCAATTAGATGATAAAACTTAAAAAAAATCTTTTCCATGTTGTCTATGTCCGCTAAGGTCTTTGAAACATGCTCCTGTCTTGCACCAATTTTACACCCGTACCTGTGCAAAAAATAGAGTAAGTTTAATCACCAGAGAATTTCACCTAAAAATTTTGTTTTTACGAAATTTTTATGATTTTCCTTGTTGTTCAGTTTGTTGAGCAACATATTGACATTGTTTTGGAAATTTAATCTAAAAATAGTTATCATTTTTCTCTAAAAAAAATTTTCTAACGATAATGGCAGAGCTGTCAGTTTGTTCTTATGATTGTCATATCAATCGTTTCAATCCGGTGAAGAATTCTGGGTTTTGGATTCCAAATGATTCAAAATAAACCAATTTAGAAATGAAATATAAAAAAAAAATTCACAAATTATGATTTAGAAATGTAAGAATATTTTCTATTTTCAATTTAATAAATTTCTCACGTACAGGCATAAATTCGAAACTTTCAAGAATTTAGAACATTTAATTTACGTAAGTAAATTAAATGTTAATTTAATTAAATTAAATTAAATTACATTCGAGTTACAAATTTTCAATTGAAAATAATTTCAAACTTGAATGATTACAAAAATTACAGACGTAGTAGAGCGGGCTGAAGGGTGACAAAAGTTTATGGGGATGATAAATCGCTGGTGTAAAAACAAAACGAGAAGCCATAGGGGAAGAAGATCACCCAGAAGTGGTGTTCTAGTCTGCAATGATTAAATAATATAATGATCTGTTTCATACAATATTTTTATTAATCGACGGTACATCGATTTTTACATTATACAGCGTGTTCTACAGTCACCGCGATGCCGAAAGACAGCTGAAAACTTATGAAATTCTTAAACGATTTTCTATTTTACCTTACCATTTTTCACAAAACTAAACAAAATTAAACTAAAAAAAATATAACAGCCTATAACTTAACAAAACTGATTAGTAGAAACATTCGATTCGAAATTCTTTTCTGATTTAGAATTTGGTGAAAAGGGGATAAGGACTTCTCGACTCAGAAAGATGTGGAGAAAATTCCAATCTGAGTCGCGGAGAATTAGGTTTTCACTTGAACCCTGAAAGTTAAAAAATGTGGAAAAATTTCAACTTGCTGATATTTTAATCTTGAGTGCTATTCAAGGTTATTGCAATTATTGTAAATTCATGAATATGTCTTATTTATATTTATTGTCCTTATTTCATAATTTAGTTATATTTCCTTCAGTTTACATTATAATTTATTCACTATCATCCTTCTTTCCATCATAAGATTCAATTTTTTCAAAATTAATCATCGATTTTTTGTATGAGCTATTTATAATTTAGATGTTAAGTTATTTATTTCATCAATCAAGACATTTCTCTTTTTTCTAATATTTAGCCCTATTTCCTTCAGTTTATTTATACAAATTTTTTCACTATCATTCTTCTTTCTATCATAAAATTTACTTACCAAAAAGGAAAAATGACGTTAAAATATCTATTTTATTTAAGAGGAAACCGTACACGCTGTAGTGCGAGAGAGGTGAATAGAACGGAAAGTGAATGAGAGGAAGGAGGACGAAAAGATTTCCTGTAGGGTTTCCTCTTAACTTAAATGATAAGTTTGTTTGAGCAAAAATTGTTTTTTATTATGTTTTTATTAGATCTTTATTATTATGAATGCATTTCACTAATGATGTAATATTGAGATTTGGTAACTTCCGAGTCTAGTCGTGGAGAATCAGGTGTCACGTGAATCCTGAAAGTTAAAACATTTGGAAAAATGTCTACTACCTCATGTTTTGTTTCTGGGTGTTATTTAAATTTTTTGCCAATTCTTACATGTCATATTTTTATTTAATCCTAATTTTTTTAACTTGTTTCACTCTTTTTCCCTTCATTTTATATGAAAATTTATTCATTATTATTTTTATTTTTGTTTTCGTCATAAAATCAACTTTGAAAAATTTAGAGGTTGAAAAACTCACAACATTTTATGTAAATCATGATTTTGTTGAATAGTTTGTATCGACAATTAGTCTTTCCAAGAAATTCACTATTATGATGCCAAAATTTCGAGTCTCGAAGAATAAGGTTTTAACTGGAATGCTGTGATATAATAAACGTTAAAAAAATTAGGAGTTTGAATTTTCACTGCATTCCACATGAATAATGAGTTTCTTGAATAATTTTCAGCAACAATTAGTATTTTTCCAAGAAATTCACTCTGGTGATTCCAAAATTTCGAGTCCTGAAAGTTTGAACTGGAATTCTGTGATAAAATTAACTTTATAAAAATTAAGAGTTTGAATTTTCACTACATTTTATGTAAATAATGAGTTTTTTGAATAATTTTTAGCAAGAATGAGTGCTTTCGAAAAATTCACTCTGACGATTCCGAAATTTCGAGTCTCGAAGGTTTGAACTGGAATTCTGTCATAAAATTAACTTTATAAAAATTAAGAGGTTGAAATATTCACTACATATTATATAAACAATGAATTCGTTCAATAATTTTTAGCATTAATTAGTATTTTCAAGAAATTTACTATTATGATTCCGAAATATCGAGTCTGGGAAAGTAAAGTTATAACTTGAACCCTCAAATAAAAAAATTTGTAAAAATGTCAACTAGCTGATATTTTGCTACTGAGTGTTATTTAAAATTTTTGGTATTTCTTATGTCAAATTTTCATTTTATCCTGATTTTCTTATTACCGTTTCATTTTGTTTCGAGTTAGTATTAAAATTTAAATTTTAAACGAAAATCAAAATTTATAATACTTTTTTATATTGTCATGAATTTCTGTCTACATTTTTGGAAATCGAAGTTCCACTGTTTAGTAGTGTCTTACATTTTTAACATTTTCGTAAATTCAATTACTTACATTCGATTACTTTTTCCATTTCTTGTTAATCTTGCTGGCTTTCTTTTCGCTATAAATTTATCCCGGGGAAAATACTCTGTCACTTCTCCTTCCTTCTCACCCCGGCCCAGCGGTAATAAATGTCACTGCAACTCTGAAAAAGAAAAAAAGTTTCCACAAAGTATACAGTGCGCCTGCCTGGATAGTAAACACTATTTTCTTTAGGTCCAAGCTTGGGCTTGGAAATAAAATAGTGTTTACTATCCAGGCGGACGCACTGTACATTGAAAGTCTCATATGAATTCGGGACCAGTGTTTCTATATTCAGCTTTCTGGGAAAACGCAGCATTACCCACACAGGTATAAACGTCGTCTATGCGTTTCATCCGATGCCTCTCCCCATTTATCCCAGTATCCCCTCTCTCGTCTAGCTGCTCCGTCTCCGAGCGATTTAAGGCGCATTCCCAGCTCGTGGAACGCGTTCGGTTCCGGTGCCCATTAGCCCGGGGCCATGGAAATTTCCGAGAATCCGAGGTCGATTCTTTGAAAATACCTTGGAACGGGACCGAATTCTCGGAAAAATCTTTGGAACGGCCCCGGGACCGAACGCGTTCCATGAGCTGGGAAGGCGCCTTGGATCGCCAGTTAGACAAAAGGAAAGGAAAAAGGCCCGCATTTGAAAAAACGGTCGAACGAAAAATTCTGATTTTTTTTCTGTACCAGCATCGGCATATGAGTAAAAAGTTTTGAGAAATGAGCAACTCAAATAAGTTCATTACTGTAGTTACTGAGTAAACGAAGTATCTTGCATGCAAAAAATTGGAATAAAATACACCAGACATTTATTGAAATATTTATTATTTCTAATTTTTCTAGGCCTTACAAAAATACACAATAGTACAATTAAACTAGTATATACCACGGAAAAAAAAACTTGCATGCATGCACGAGCATGCAAGCTTCTTCCATGTTTCTTGCATGGAACATGCATGCACCATGCAAGTTGTTCTTGCATGCAGCATGCAAGAAGCATGCATGGACCGTGTACGTATGTCGATGAACGCGAATTTTTTTGGATTTTTTGAATTTCCAATTGGAAATTTGGCCGGCTTGAAAAAAATAGCGTCCAATTATAATGTAATTCATAAATAGGCCAAAAAAAAATTCTCTCACCTTCAGTCGGGATTCGAACCCGTGAAGTGCTGGATTAGAAATCCGGCACTTTAACACCGCGGCATTGAAAAATGCTACTCATAAACTTCTTTCATTACTGTTGAATGAAATATTTAAACAAACGATGAATGAGTTACTTTAAAGATATGTTTGATATATTTATACTGTGGAAAATCATTTAACCGAAAACAAATCTCATATACTACCTGGAAAACTGGATGATCTAGTCAAAAATCCATTCTTGATCGACAATTAAGGCATTGTGTGATATTTTCCAGACACGATTAATATGAAATATTAGAATTTGACCATTTTTTTCGAAAATCGTAAATAAGAAATTTCTACACAATGATAATTGTCGATTGAGAATGGATTTTTGACTAGATCATCCAGTTTTCCAGGTAATATATGAGATTTGTTTTCGGTTAAATGATTTTCCACAGTATAAATATAGCAAACATATCTTTAAAGTAATTCATTCATCGTTTGTTTAAATATTTCATTCAACAGTAATGAGAGAACTTTATGAGTAGCATTTTACAATACCTGGTACAATAGCACTGCTGGCCGCAGTGTTAGAGTGCCGGATTTCTAATACAGCACTCACGGGTTCGAATCCCGACTGAAGGCGAGAGAATTTTTTTTTTTCGCCTATTTATGAATTACATTATAATTGGACGCCATTTTTTTCAAGCCGGCCAAATTTCCAATTGGAAATTCAAAAAATCCAAAAAAATTCGCGTTCATCGACATACACGGTCCATGCATGCTTCTTG
>JAPYZL010175156.1:0-14766 GCA_030522825.1 Platygaster orseoliae
CCATGATGGATAACGAAATCTGACAGATAAAAATAGTACTTCGGAAATTCGACTATACTTGCGAAAATAATTAATAAATCGCCCCCATCTTGCTTCGCTGGATAAGAAAATGTACACCTGACGTACAGGTGTGCGACTTTTGAGTCAATTCGCTTTGATTTCGGCGAAAGTATGGCTCAAAGTCGAGTGAATTTTCACATGTTACAGCACATGTTTTAATTACTCCTGCCCGCCCTTAATTTAATCGCATTGAATTGAGTTGAATTCAATTTCATTGCATTGAATGGAATTTAGTTAAATTTATTTGCATTGAATTTATTTGCATTGAATTGAATTGAATTGAATTTATTTGTATTGAACTGATTTGAATTGAGTTTAATTGAACTGTCAATGTGTTTTTGATGATATTTCAGTGAAAAACTTGAATTGCAAAATTGATTTGCAGGTCTACAAAAAGAAGACAGAAGCGGCGAAGAAGGAATATCTGAAAGCCTTGGCCGCGTACAGAGCGTCACTGGTGAGCAAAGGGGCCGAAACTGACCCACAGGCCCAGCAACAGCAGCAACAACAGGCCCAACAGGTGCAATATGGCGCGTACACTGGGGCATACACGGGCGCCGGGCCCCCTGGAAATGCTTATCACCAGGTTTACAGCCCACAGTCCCATCAGCCCCCCTCCCCCCAGCAGCAGCAGCAACAGCAAATGGCCATCAAAAAGTCGCCCCATCATTTGGCCCAAATGCAATCCAATCCGCAGCAGCAAGTCAGTTTTCAATTTATTGTGATTGTGATTTTTTTTTTCAATTTTAGCGAAGATGATGATTTTTATCGTAGAACAAGATAAAATTTACTGAAATGGTATTTATTTATCTAATAACTATATAGCTTTGAAACCTAGAATATTCAATTCGAAAAATTTATTGTGAAATATCAGAAAATTCTTTGAACTGTATAAAAACTAAAAAAAATACGACTAACATTCAAAATTACTAGAAATTTAAGAAAAAACCATGGTCCGAAAAATCTTTTAAATTTTGAAGTTCACGGGAAAAATGTGAAAAATCTGCATAGCGATGTATACAAATATTGGAAATGTGTAAGAATTTTAGAAAATACCACGAAAAAAAAATTAATCAATTAAAATAATAGAAATCTCCTGAATACTAAGATTCTTTATTAATATCTTTTTTTTTTAATTTTTAAAAATACAAAAAATCGAAGCAACTTTTCATCATAGGCTTACTATTCGAAAAATTTACACAGGAATACATAATGAAAATAAGAGAAATTGTATTATATTTCAGAAATACCGAAAAGACAAAAATTAGTACTAGAAATCTGTAGAGACACTATTTTTTGAAAAATCGAATTAAATACTAAGAATGTCTGAACTTGGAATTTAAGAGCATTAAATGCTGAAAATCCAGCAGATTCTATAAATACTCCAAAATATGAATTATACTGAAAATTCATAGAAAACTTTAAATCTATTCAGATTAATATATTTATACAGAAACGCACGAAAACACGAGGAAATATATACAATATTACAAATACTGAAAAAACAGAAAAAAGTGGAAGTGCCAGAAATCTATAAAAATTCTAAAATTATTGAATTGAAAACTTCGAAACTAAAATTTTCTAAATTCTACTACCAGATTTTAAATTTTCAAAAACTTATACAGGAATGCACGAAAATACGTGAAAATATATCTAATTCCACGAAAACTGGAAAAATAAAAAAAAAATTAAAAACTAGAAGTGCTCTAAATTTGTGAAAATTCTGCAATTATTGATATAAAAACATCAAAACTTAAATTTTCCAAATTCCACTTCCAGATTTTCAATTTTCAAAAATGTATTCAGGAATGCATGAAAATATGTGAAACAATATCCAATTCCACAAAAACTGAAAAAAAAAACTAGAAGTCCCAAAAATTTATAATGATTCTTAAATTATTGATTTGAAAACCTCGAAACTGGATTTTCCAAATTCCATCTCCAGATTTTAAATTTGCAAAAATGTATACAGAAATGCATTAAATACATGAAAATGTATCCAATTCCACGAAAACTGAAAAAAAAGTGCCAAAAGTCTATAAAAATTCTAAAATTATTGATATGAAAACATCAAAACAGAAATTTTCCAAATTCCACCTCCACATTTTCAATTTTAAAAATTGTATACAGAAATGCATGAAAATACGTGAAAATGTATACAATATCGCAAATACTGAAAAAACAAAAAAAATTTCACTCTATGCAAAATTAATTTACCAAAGAAAAAAAATGGTCATTACGCTGATGAACAGAAATTATGGTTGAAATTGATACAGTTGGAGAGGGGGGGGGAGGGTTGGAGTAGCGCGAGTTATTTGGCGAACATTTCAACGGCTCTGTACTAATTAACATAGCAATCGAGGGCTTATGAATAATTCAATAGCGACGTGTCAATCAGCGCCTCTTTTGCATCGCGTCGAGTACAAAAGCAACGCACTCCCCCCCTTGCCCCTCTCCCTAGGGAGAGAAACACAGTAAAGCACGAAAAGTCTGGAAAAATAAATGGAATTTGGAAAAATTGTGTCGATGTCATAGTTCGTGGAACGTGGAAGGGTTGATGATCTTTTTTTTTTTGTTTTTTCCATCTCCGGAGTTTTGTTGTTTGACGTGTGGTGCGGGACAATCGAGCATAACTCGGAACGAATGAATGGGCCTGACTGACAAACACGTTTCAGGGTTTAATGGGCAACCCAATGGCACCGCCGCACATGACACAGCAGCAGCATATGCAGCAACAAGTCTCGCAGCAGCAGTACATGAACATGCAGCAGGTCAGTGAACCCCCTCTTCCATGCAATCTTTTGTACTTCTTGCTCGCGCATATTCGCCAATGCCCCAAGAGTTGAAGAAACTCCTTGTGTTTCATTTTGCGGAATTGAAAGTGATCCCGCGACACGGGATTCGTGTTACACCAAGTGGGTTTCGTTACGAGGTGTTTTAGGTTTTAGGCTTCGGTCTAGGATTCTTGAGAATGCATAGGAAAACGTGAATTCGAGTGCAGAAAGTTTTGGAAATATAGAGACGAATTTAGGGTGGGATCGGATAGTTCAATAAATTTATGAATTATTGTGGATAATTTGTATGGGGAGTATGAAAAGTAGGAGAAATTTATGAAGATAGTGTATTTTGGGCGATACATTGAATTAATGGAATTCTATCAAAGTTTTGATTCTTTGGCATCGAATATCAGAAATCTAAATATTGATCAAGTAATCTATGAAATAACTGGAAATTTTTCGTTATAAAATTCAGACGAAATTATATTTATTTTTCTGAAAACCGTTGAACTTTGAACCCTAGAGTATTTAATTCAAGAAGATTATACAAAAATATCAGAAAATTCTTCAAACTGTATGAAGACTGAAAAAATGCCATGTAATATGAAACTTTACAGTTTAAGACATGCAATTTTCGAAATTTATAGTGATTAAAAAAAAACTGGAAAATCCTACAATTTTTTATTAATAGTTCTAAAAAATACGGAAAATAGGAAAAATATCAGAAATCTTTAAAATACTCAAATTTACATAAATATAATTTTCTGCAGAACCTATAATTATTTAAAATGTACAACTGTGAATGCAAGTGTATGAAATTTTAGAAATACATAGAAAAATCCATGATAGTATCAGCAAGTTCAATAAATTAATCAATCCTGAAAAATTCGTACGTAGAATATTGAAAGTACCAGAAATCAATAAAGTGACTGTATTTTGAATTATTTGTTAAGTTACTAAAAATCTATAAAAGTTTTTACTCTGTAGCATCAAATTTCAGAAATCTAAATATCCATCAATTTATAAATTTATAAAAGAATCAATCAATTTATTTTAATTTATAAAATCAATCAATTTACGATTTATGAAATCAATTTATAAAATCAATTTTTAAAAGAACTAGAAAAATTTCAAAATACCAAAAATATTAGACATTTATCAAGGTTAAATTTACTCAAATACCATTTATTTATCCAAAAATTATAAAACTTTGAAAACTAGAATATTCAATTCGAAATATCTATTTAGAAATTTCAAAAAATTCTTCGAACTGTATAAAAACTACAAAAATACGACCAACATAATTTTTTGAATTAATAAAAATCTGTTGTTCAACAATTGTAAAGTTTAGGGGGAAAATGTAAAAAATTTACATAGCAATATATAAAAATATTTGAAATGAATTAGAGTAATAGAAAATATCACGAAAAAAAAAAAAAAAAATACAAATACAAATACAAATATTCTGAATACTAAGATTCTTTATAAATATCTATTTTGTTTAAATTTCTAAAACTACAAAAAAACTAATACACTTTTCCTCATAGGCTTACTATTCGAAAAATTTACATAGGAATGCATGAAAATACGAGAAAATATATGTAATTTCAGAAATACCGAAAAGATAAAAAAAAGTACTAGAAAACTGTGGAGATATTTTTTTCTGAAAAATTGAACTAAATACTAAGAATCTCTGAACTTGGGATTCAAGAGCATTAAATTCTGAAAATCCTACAGATTCCATAAATACTATAAAATGTGAAAAATACTAAAAATTGAACAAAACTATTTATTCCATTAATTTGGATAATTCTATTTATACAGGAATACATGAAAATACGAGAAAATATATCCAATTCCACGAAAACTTAAAAAACAAAAAAACAAAAGAACTAAGTGCTCGAAATCTATTAAAATTATTAAATGATTTAAATGAAAACCTCGAATCTGAAATTTTCCAAATTTGACCAGCATATTTCCAATTTTTCAAAATGTGTACAGGAATGCATGAAAATACGTGAAAATATATCCAATTCAACGAAAACAGAACAAAAAACTACAAGTGCCATGAGTCTATAAAAATTCTAAAATTAATTAATTGAAAACCTCGAATCTGAAATTTTCCAAATTCAACCTGCAGATTTCCAATTTAGCAACTAGTAGTCCGCTCTCTCGAACAAAGAATTGAAAATGATAATTTTCAAAGCACACATCACGTTAGACGTGTTTAATTCCTTGCAAAAAGGTCATGTTGCGATTGCGGTATTTGCAAAGTGCATCACAGGAATGGAATCGGCGAGCTCGTAATCTTTTTTCCAATGTCAGCTAGCGCGATGCGTTTCGTACTTTTAATTGCATCTTTCTTTTTATCGCGATTCAATTTCGCCTCGACACGTACGCTCTTGTTTTCACGTCGCGCGAGATTGGAAATGCTTACATTTAAATTGAACCCGTAAATGGAAATTGATGTGATGCTTTTTTCTCTCGCTCTCTTTATTGAAAAATGACGTTTAATCTAAAAAATAATCGAAATGCTCGAAAGTCACGGAACGGCCAAGTTTCTCCGTATGTGATATCGACTTCTTTCATCTTTGAATTTTAATATCAAAAGTTACGAATGTGTCGATTTGGGGGGGGGGGGGGGGGGGTTCAAATTCAACTTTTCTTCGCGTTGGTATATTGGAAAAGCCGGGAAAGTTGGGGAAATGTCAATTTATTACTGGCTGAAGTTGAAGTTGGGAATTTTAAGAAGATTATAACTGAATTTGAACGTGGAATAAATTTAAGATGCTATTGGAATTTCAAGTCATGTCTTAATTTTGTTCAATCTGGAAATAAGATTGAACATAAATTTGAACGTGCAATAAATTTAAGATACCATTCGAATTTCAAGTCATGTCTGAATTTCCTTGCATCTTGGAATAAGACTGACTTTTAGGAGCTGTGAAAGGTCGATAAAAAAAATGGCAATACTCGTTCGGCGAGGCTCGTGAGTAGCGAAGAATTTCGGTCGAACAATAGGAAAGGTGTACAATGGGACGCGGGTTCTCCCGGGGGAACATAATTTCAAGGCCGAAATGAATTCTTTGTCGTCCGGCGTCCATCCATATAGTCGTTACACGGAGGCCACGCAGCCGGCAGTTCAAACTTGAGCGCCGAGCAGCCCGAAACTCGAATAACGTAGATCCGCAGATGTTGAATAGTATTGGTATGGCGAGCGCGCCGACCGTAGGCAACCAGGGCGCGACAATTGTCATGAAACACCCGGGAAATTACGTGCTCGTGAGTCCTTCTTATCAACCCAATTTCACTACTTTTCCACCCTCGTTTTTGCGCTCGCTCGAGTCGTTACGAGCGACGCGCTTTCACGAAAATAGAATGACGCAGGAACAACCCGACGTGTTTAGACGTTACTTCCCTCGGGTTTTTGGCGTCATTTTTCGTTTTTCCGAAATTTCGTTTCGAGCTTTGTCTTTAGTTTTTTTGAATTTGAGTGGTTTTGAGGTTGTTGGGGTTTAGGTAGTTTTTTTATATGTTTATTGAAAGAGTGTTTTGGAAGTATGACGATTTTTTGTTTTGTTTTGATTTTTTAAACTTTTTTTGGTAGTACTATTGCATTTTTTTAAATTGTTTTCTACGTTACGAAAGATGAAAGTTAATGGTTTTCGACGTCATTTACCGTTTTTCAAAAATTTTGTTTAGAGTTTGATCTGTCGATATTTGGATTTTTTTTTTTTTTTTTTTTTTTTTTTTTTTTTTTTTTTTTTTTTTTTTTTTTTTTTTTTTTTTTTTTGTTTTTTTTTTTTTTTTTTTTTTTTTTTTTAAATGGTTTTTAACATTATACAAGCGTAAATTTTTTTCTGTTGTATTTTTTTGGTGTATCAATTTTGTTTTTATTTTTTTATTTGTTTGGTTAAACATTTTTAAAAAATTTTTCGATAGATTCATAAGTTTGGCTAAATGCTGATTATGTTGCCGAAAACGAAAATTAATGTACTTTTTTTGAACATTTGTGACATCATGTGACACGAAATTTTTTATCAAAAATAATTCCGAACAATGAGTTGTAGGAAATATTGGAAAATAAAATAAGAGATGAGAATTAATTGGAATTTCGAGTGTTTTTTTTAATTTTTCATTTTTGATAACTTTTTTTCGCGATTTTTTAAAATATTGTGGGGTAATGAAAATAGATTTTTTTTTCATTTACTTCTAAAATAAATACGAAATGTTTCAATGGATTCATGAACTTAGTTAAAAATTAGCAAATTATTATCCAATACAATTTTGAGTTTTGATTGTTTGAAAAAATTTTGATTTTATCAAATTAGATTTTTCCTATTACATACCTACTATTTATTTTAGCTAAAGCTAAAACTGAGGTTTTGGAGTATTTTTGATAAAATTTTTCACATCACATTAGTATTTTTATTTATTGATTGTTTGGTCTAAAAGTTTTGTGAATTTTTTCGATCATTCAAAAACTAAATAAAGATAAAAAAAAAATTAGTTTTTCATTTTCACCCATGATTAAAGGAAAAATGATTGACTTAGAGAAAATAGTATCTCATAAATTTATTTATTAATTCCTTGATAGTTTTTCCAAAAAATTTTTTTACAAAATCCACATAAAAGATACTAAAATAGAGATATAATATTAAAAAATGAAAATATACATAAAAATTCATCAATAAACAAGTTATACATTATTTGTTAAATACCAACAACTATTTTTTACTCAAACTGTAAGAAATAAAAGAAAAAATTTCCTTTCATTACTTTAGTTTTATTATATTATTCTATTTATAATATTTATATTATATTTCAATTTTAATTGTGTTTTCAATATTTTTTATGAGTAATAAAATTTTTATATAGTTGATAACATATTATTATACATTTCAATTTTATTTAATTCATATTATATTCGAAATTAAATTATAATAATGTGAATAAAATTTCATTATTCAATTATTTATTAAAAAGAATAATCATATAATAAAAAATAATAAATATAATTCATGTAATCATTCAATATAATTTAAATAATGGTTGAAGTATATATTATTTTTTATTACATATTATTATTAATTTCAATTTTATTCAATTTAAAGTTATGTTATATTATATTATACTACATTTTATTTTATTATATTTATATTATATGATATTATATTTATATTTATTATATTACGATGTTATTGCAGGTTCCGCAGAGACCGGTCCAACCTGTGCAACCAATAATGCAGCAGCAGCAGCAGCAGCAACAGCCCCAGCAACAAGTGCAGCAACAGCAGCAGCAACAGATGCTTCACAGGAGCCCTCCCCGGGGTGATACTTTGTCGAGTCCGCCGCCGGTCAACTCGAACCAGGACAACATGGTCGGCCAGGGCGCCCAGCCGAGTTCCTGCATCCGCCACGGTTGCACGAACCCCGCCATCTCCAATAGCGAATGGGAGGACGAGTACTGCAGCAACGAGTGCGTGGTCAGCCACTGCAGGTTTGTGTAAGCTCTCTCGCTTTTTTACATTTCGCATGGTTGTTGCGAAACTGTGAAAAGCAATTCAGAGAAAGACATGTTTAAGAGTGTACTATAGTAGAGAGAAATAATTTTGATTTTTGAACATAGTAAATGAATTTAGGAAGTATATATCAATAAAAATTAATTTAATAAAAATGGAAATTATATGAAAATAAATATGAATTTACATTGAAATTGAAAATTAAAAATGAGGATTAAAAATAAAATAGAAATAGAAATAAATATGAGTATAAGAAATGAATACAATAAATATACATCAATAAAAATACAAGAAATAACAATGGAAATGGAAAATTTTCCTTTTTTTAATAAAAATCTAAAATTTCAGAAATAAAAAAAATTACGAAGAATCTCCAGGTCTTAGACAAATTTTTAAAAAATTTGCAATGTCCTGCACATAAAATATGAAGAAATTCGAAATTTTTGAAAAATTAAAAACACTGCAAATTTTTAGGAAAATTAATTATAGGAAATACGAAAAATATATAGAATATCAGAAAATTTCCATTCATTTTTGGAATTTTGTTTATGTTTTTTCCCATTTTTTGAGAAAAATCTGAAAAACTGAACAGGTATAAAAAAATCACGAAAAATATTTTTGAATATATTTTTGAACTTAACGTACTATGCTTATAACGTTATATTTTAAAAATATCAAAAGTTTTGAAAATTAGCGAAATTCCAGAAAACTTTACTTAAAACATGGTATATTTATTCATCATATTTTCTAGATATTTGTATTATAATATTTTAATATCTTACAATGAAAATCTGACAAATTAGAAAAGTATATAGAAATTTCGTTAAAAAATTTGAAAAGTTTCGACACATTATTTATTACTAACATCATGCCAAAAATTACAGAACTCTACTGGAATTAAGCAATCAAATAATATGGAATAGCACACTGAATTTCTTAATAAAAAAATTACTTCTACCTAAATTTGATTGTTTATAAAAAACATATAAAATAATTAAATAATTGCAATGAAAAAATGAAAAAAAAAAACACGCACACATTTTCATCCAAGTATAGAAAAGTTGAAAACGATTTTTAAATGGAATAAAATTTTGTTAAATTTATTGGAGACTTAGAAAGCGCAGCAACCCTGCATTTTCAAGTGCTCAATGCTAGAGCTATGAATTATAAAATATTTTTGAATTGATTCAGGGACGTCTTCACCAATTGGGTATCCTCGAATCAAAGTTCTCAGCCAAATTACTCAACCGTGAAATAAATCCTGGACGATAAATACGCTTTGACGCCGGACTGGAAAATGAATTGGAGCAACTTTGCACGATATGTACATAGAATATAGCAAAGCTGGGAATGACGCAACAGGACCTGGTTCAAACGAATGAAGAAACAATTACGAAAACAAGGAAAACGGAACAATCGGCGTTTTGTACTTTGTCAAAGAAGTACTCAAGTTGTGTGACTCTCAGTGCCAAGGCCAGTTGTTGCGCATTCGACTTTCGATATTTAGCTAGGATTATAAAGGAAACTTATATATAAAGACAGAAAAAAAATATATATATAAATATATTATATATGCCCAGCCGGCAAGACATCTTTCTGGAAGCTTTCCGAGAGCATTCTGAAAGGAAACGATTGCTGGATTGGAAATACACGAATAAACGATGGAATGCGTCGCAAAATCGAGAATGAAGTCGAATTTTTCAGTTTAGAATTTGGGCCAGGTCTCATGTTATTTTAAATAATTTCAATTTAAGAGATTTTCAATAATTCTGGAACATTTGATAAATCGTTGATTAGGATAGTGGAAAATTTTTATAATTCCGAATTAATTAGATATTTATAAATTGCAGAAATTATTATTTATTCAAAATATAATTTACTTTTCATAAATTCGATTAATTTTAGAGAATTCAGAAAATAGATTATCTTACATGATCGTTAATAATTTATTTCTAAGTAGAAAAGTTCTACGAATTTCAATACATTTTGACGATCTCATCAAGTTACAGAATATGTTGAATATTCTAAACATTCCTAAATTAAGTACAGAAATTGTAGATTATTGTGAAAGATTTATTAAATATTCAAAAGTTATAAATTGCAAAAAATTGTAATTTATTGACAATAGAACAACCTTAAATAAATCCGATGAATTTTAGAGAATTCAGAAAAAAAAAATTATCTTGTTAAATTGTTATTTATTTATTTCTTGGTGGGAAAGTTGTACAAATTTTATGAAAAGTTGACGAATTTCGTTGAGATTGTAAAAAATTAATATATTTATGTTCTGAACTTTCCTAAATCACATTAAAAAATTGTGAAAGTTTCAATAACATTTCGCAAAATATCTTAAATTTAAATTCATTAAAAATATGACAGACATTAAATAAAACCGATGAATTTTGAAGAATTTAGAAAATTGATTATTGTACAAGTTTGAAAAACAACTCAAAAATTTTTAAAACCCAAAAAAATAAATCCAATGCATTTTACAGAATTCAGAAAATAGATTATCTTACATGATCGTTAATTATTTATTTCTTAATAGAAAAGTTCTACGAATTTCATTAAATTTTGATGATTTCATCAAATTACAGAATTTACTGAATATTCTAAACATTCCTCAATCAAGTACAGAAATCACCAATTATTCTAAAAGTTTTATTAAAAATTCAGAAATTTCTAAATTTCAAAAAATTCAATTCTATTGAAAATGTAACAAACTTCATAAATCTGATTAATTTCAGAAAATTTAGAAAATAAATTATCCTACACGATCATTAATTATTTATTTATCAGTGGAAAAGTTCTACGAATTTCATGAAGTTTTAACCATTCCATCAAATCACAGAAACTGTTGAATATTATAAAAACGTTCCAATAAAAATTCATAAATTTCTAAATTGCAAAAAATAGTTATTCATATCTTGCATAATCATTATTTATTTATTTCTTGGTTGAAAAATCACGATTATAAAGAAATTCAGCAAAAAGTGAGTGTTAAAGGCCTACTTAGTGTTTTTGCGATCGTTGAATGAAAAGTTGTGGTTCATCGCTCGACTCTGCGACGAGTTAAAGGTATCGAGAACATCCCACCCAATGTTAAACCACTTAATGGGTAGTCGGATTTAGCTGTGAAAGTGTTGTATTAATTGGATTTACTCCAAAGTAACACGATTTGCGGACGTTGAGTCGGGGTGCACTTTTTGTTGTGAAAAAGACGAGGGTTTAATTGGTTTTTAATTTTTTTCAGTAAAGTCCATTTTATACGAGCCTGGAGTTGTGAATTACAGAAATATTGCGTTTATTGTGCGGCGAAATAATGAGTTTTTCACGAATTTTTCATCCGTTCTTCGGCGCTCATAAATTGAAGTTTGAAATTTGAAATAATAAAATTTTTCATCTCCTCCAAATTCTAAATAACAATTTACATTACCTTAACAGTTTATAATTTTTAAAATTAGGTAAAACAAGTACGATTTCATTTTCTTTTTTCAATATTATTTCTTTTTTTTACAAAGCATTACAAACGACTAATTTTTTCCTTAGATTCACACGCACAAACTCCACATTCCATTACCTCAATTTCTAAATGACAACGAAATGTCAATACATTTATTAAATTTCCCAGACTCAAGATAATCCTTGTTTGATTTCTGACAGTTTCAAAAAAGTTGAAAAAAAAAATACGTTTATCGACGCAAATCGTTCCAAACGAACATTTACGCGAGAATATATATATACACAAATATATATATTGTATAGGTGAAGTAACAGACTGAAAAGAGACATTCGAGTATTTGAAGCAGCAGCAGTAAATAAATAAATAAATACACGACTCGATTAAATCTTATCGTTTTTCGTCCTGCGTTGCTATTTTTTAACATTTTTTACGCCCGCGTATCGTGTTTCGTGCGAATCCTGCACATACACTTAATTTCATTTTATAATTGTTTTCCATGTTTTTCATTGTAAATAATGAAGTGTAATTCATAGGTTCTAGATTATAACGCAAACGTATATAATCGATTGTATTATATTGATAATGATACATATGCGGTGTGTTGAGAGATTTGTATACAAACGTCTTGGCGGCTTTGAGGCACTTTTCGTTTTTCATTTTCACAACATCGCCATTATTACCGTATTTTCAAATCTGCCAAGTCGAAAGCGAGTTTGACGAATTGTTTTCTGGCGCGCATGCATATAAGAGTGAGACAGTACATGACAGCGACTTTCGGTTCCAAAAAAGGTCTGTTTTGTTCTGTCAAGTGCGGCTAGAATTATCATTGATTATTGAAGTATTTATAAGGTCATTCGCAATCGCAAAGCGCAACAAAATTTGGACGAAAGTAAAAAAACAACCGTATTTGGCAACGTTTGCGATCGCGAAACGATAAGCTATTTACCGTTAAATGATACAGGAAAAAAAACACGCGAATCCTCTTCTCTCTTTCTCCTCTTGTTCCGTCACGTTTCCTGACACGACAGCAAAATACTTACATGATTTTACATCATTATACGAGTAATCCACGCAAAAACCTATTAAACAGGAGATAAGTCTAGGATCTATTGGGCGTATATAATAATAGTTGAATAATAATAGTGGATTTAGGTTTGTTTTTATTGTTTTCTGTACAGACTATCATTAAACGATTTCAGTCTCGAATGATTGTTGTTATTCACAACCTTTTCTATAGAGTGACTTGAGTTTTTTTTATGTTCTCAGAAAAAATTGAGAAAGGGACATTTTTTGGCCGATTTTCCTTAATTGTGGAAGTGGATTTTAGGTAAAATTCTTAAATTTCTCAAAATTCTAGAGCATGAAGTTGAAAAAAAAGTAAAAAACATTTTCTTATAATACTGAAAAATACTACAAAATCAGGAAAATACGAATAAATCAGTCGAATTTTTTGTTATTACGTTAAAGAATAATTAAGGAAAGATATAAAAGAAAAATCAGAATCTATGCAAGTGCTAGAAATTCGAAAAACTGTGAATCTTGGTCATGAAGTCATTTGACTGCGATATGACATAGTATGGCATATCATGGCGTGATCAGAAATGATATCATGAATGTTTACTGGGAGGTCCCAGTTTTAGCTAAGCGAAAAATAGTAATTTTACTAGGGCGTTGTAAATTTACCATGGTGCATGTGAATTTACATCGCACATTGAAGTTTTTTTACGATCCTCTAGTTATTTTACAAATGAGAATCAATAAATGTACTACTTTTATTGTAGTAAAATTTTACTATAGTCTAGTAAAACTACAGACTGTTGATAGTAATTTTACAAATGATTTTTTACAGTGTATGCAGGGCCGGAATTCGGGAAGTTGCATCAATTTTTTTTATTGCTGATATCGTTAGTTTATCAAAAAATATTAGACACGTATTTTTTCTTTTTGTCATATCTCAAAAATTGACGGTAAGACAACGTTTTAAAAAGTATAATCATGTGACGTCATTCCAACGATCTGACGTCATTTTCAAGCTCAGTATATATCTATGTATACGGAACTAAAAATTCACATATCTTCTAAAATAATCATTTTTCGATGAAATGGAAAAATACGTATCATTTTTTTTCAAAACTAATTGATACATGTGTCGCCACATTTTTCGATGAAATGGAAAAATACGTATCATTTTTTTTCAAAACTAATTGATACATGTGTCGCCATATTTGATTTTGTTTTCCATGCAACTTCCCAAATTCACTTTACTCTATAAATTTCGGGATTGTAGAGAAATCTCGAAAATGTCGGGATCCCGCAGATTCCTAGTTTTCAGATAAATTGGAATTATTTTTCTCTAATTTCATTCAAAAATAGCGAATTATAATTCAAGAACTCAAGAGCGTTCCGATGATAATTTGTCGATAAGGTAGGAGTTTTTACTGTTCTTATTTAAAATAACTTTCAAATAGATAAATTATTTATTTAAAAACTGCAGCGCCAAAACAGATACTGAAACGCATCTCAGAAACAATAAACAACTGTTATTTATTTTGTTGTTGTTGTTTAGGTGCGTTTGAGTATCTATGTTGGCGCTGAAGTCAGTTTTTACAGAAATATAATTTATCTGAAATTATTTAAAACGAAAAACAGTAAACACTCCTACCTCATCGACAAATCTACATCAGAATCAGTGTTCGTAAACTTTCAATCTTCGTTCCTTTTCTAGCGCTTAATGCGTACATTTATCTGTCTTTGTTTAGTGGTACTAAAGTACTACGATTTACGAACACTGATCGGAATGCTCTTGATATTATTTATCAATCATCGTTTCTGATTTTCTGAAAAGCGAGGGATCATTGTTATTATTTTCGTAAATTATGTACACTATTCATGCCTTATAAAAATTATGTGCTTCATGCGATTTATTTATCACAAAAACTGAAAA
>JAPYZL010175228.1:0-10817 GCA_030522825.1 Platygaster orseoliae
CGAGTGAGACCCGACAGCACCCGACGTATGCATCGCGCGTGTGTCGGGTCCAGTCGGGTCTCACTCGTGCGAGTTCGGTTAACATCAGAATGGGCAAGTTTCGAGAATTCTTCCCATTTCGATTTAGGCATGTTTCAAGAATAGACACTCTGGTGTGAAATTTCAAAACATTTCAGAATCTAGTAAAAATCTCTGCAATATACACCTATATTTTTCCCAAGATACATTTTAGAAAAATGACTAACCATTTATATTGTAAAAAAATTGTTAGAAAATTAACAGAAAATAACGGAAAATACTTCTGTTTAATAAAATGTCGTATCATGAATTATAAAAGTATAAAAGATATAGAATTCAAATATAAACTTTTTAAATTTATCTGAATTTATGTACATCGTAAACGGATTTTCGCTCTTCTTAGGACTTGTAAATCAAGCTAGAAAATTTTCTGACTGGTTAAGATGTACGTATATCACAAGTTTTTGAAAATAACTAAAAGTGTATGAAGCTTTAAGTGGGAGGGGGGGGGGGGCGGTAGGGTCTAACGGGTAAAAAGAACACTATTATTACGAATTTTTTTTAAAGCTATCGTTCAAAAAAATATATTTTCACTTTTTGCATTATACAAAGCATTATTCAAACAACAGTTTGTAATTTTTTCGTAGAAAAATATTGAGAAATAAGCCGGTGAAGGAGCACTTTCGAGGACGCCTTTACAATACACTGTATCTCATTGTCAGCGCAGAATTATGTGAAGTCAAAAAATCAAAGCAATATATTTATAGTAGATGTTTTTCTAGACCCCTACGTTTTTATTTACATTTAAAAAAAAAATTTGAAATTTTGGTGGTTGTTTGAAGTAAATTTACGATTTTTCACGAAAAAATCTACCATTTTGTAGCTGTAAAATCTCCCCAAATTAAAAAAACAAAAAAAGAAAAACGTTGGGGTTCGGTATTTTATATGTAAAAAATATGTACAAAGTTTGAAAAGTTTTTAAATGACGATGTTTACGGACTTTAAAAATGTGCTTTCGAGAAAAACGCGTTTGAAGTTTCTGCTCTATAAAAACTAAAGCCGATATTATAGTCAAGACCTAGACGATGATGGTCCAAGCTAGACAATAGGAAAAAGGAACAGGGTCTAGGCTATACAATAGGAAAAAAGATGGTACACCCTTTTTCTGTGGTATACCCTCTTTTTTCCTATTGTCTAGCTTGGACCCTCATCGTTTAGGACTTGACTGTAATATCGGCTTAAAGAAACAATTTTTTCAGCCAATACTGAATCATTTTGAATTGAAAATTTGACACAACAACATTCTTGAAATGTTTTACAATAAGAAAATCGAAAGAAAAAAAAATTGATTTTTAAAAAGTGTTAGACTCTACCACCCCCTTAAAAACTATCGAAAATGTGTCTGAATCTAATTGTATTTCAGAAGTACTGGTAACAGTGCTCCAAGATTTTTCGATAAGCAAAATAAAAACATAGAAAATAATCAAAATCATAAAAATAGTTAAAGAACTGAAGACTTCTGATGGAATGATTGACAATTTAATCATCGATTTCTTCAAATTGCGAAGTCTGAAAAAAACATCAAAAATTGTTCAATCGTGAAAAGTTACTGCAAAACTCCAAGAATTTGTAGTTTTACTAAATCCTGAATATTCTTTAGAAAAACTTATGTACATGTTTTCGAAAATTTTTACGGATTTAAAAACAAAATTACTTGAGAAATTATACTTGATTTATTATTTACAAAAATGTACAGTCCTGTTTAGAGTAATGAACATTAGGCCTAAATCAAATTTTAACTTGCTGAATGTATAAAATAAACGAAAAAATTAAACACAAAAATGTGATTTGAGTAGTCTAAATATGGATATTGGACAAATTTGTTAATAACGAACTGTGTGTTGCTGTTTTCAATAAAAAATTAAATAAGCAACTATTGCCTTTAATTTTCAATGACAAATTATAATTGGTTCATGTTAAGTATGAAATTTTGATTCCAAACGAACTTCAATTTAAATTGCGACTACGAATATTTGACCGAGTGAAATTCGAAGTTAATTTTATTTATAGATTTTATAAAATACAATTATTCAAATAAAATTGAGTATAAAGGAACGTTTACTTTAGCCAAACAATCATATTCTGTCGAAATTGAAAGATTCTTTGACGCCTAATGTGATAAAAAAATCAATCAAAAAGTTTATAGTTTTTTCGAATCACAGAGATACTATCAATCCATAAGAAGCTGTTTAAAGTAGCGAACTTGAGCTGATAATTACGCTTACGAAGAACGCGTGATTACCTTATGAATTACTTCGATGAGAAGAATTGTGATCATCTCCCAAATTTCAATTATAACCAAAACAATTATTTCTTGCGCATCAAACATTAATATTCACAATACTTCGATCATTTCAACGTGTTTAAAAATCATAATAAGTGATTGTTTGCGCACACAACGCTTATTTCACAAATAAAATTGTGTTATTAACGGCCTGAATTTATAATTTATCATCAAGCAGATACGACTTACCTGTTTCGTTCTCGAATCACAGGATTAAATAGAGTTTTTCATTTAAATGCAAATATTTTTTTGTTATTGTTATAACAATTACAAAGTATTTCAAGTGAGGAATATTTAAAAATACATGAAATAATATTACTCTCATTACTCTCAAATGAAAGTTTTTTTTTGTTCTTGAAATAATAAATAAAGTTTTAAAGTATGCTGAAAAACTTTTTAAAAGTAAACGTTCATTTTTATACTTTTGAGGCTTCTGAGGTAATTGGTCGGAATGAATAGAAATGAAGGGTCCGCGGTCAAAAGGGGTTAACCCGCTTTTTGATAAAGCTTATTTTCTTTACCGATTCCATAAGAAAACTGCCTTATTGAAAAGTGGGTTAGCCCCTTTTGACCGCGGACCCTTCAAATAGTGAAATTAGTACCTGGATGCTTCAACTCTTTAATTTCAACTCTAACTTAACTTTAACTTTAAACTCAAAATACTGAGTAAAATTAAAATTAGTGAAACAAATACTAAGTTAACGAATAATTCTAAATTATGATCAAAATAGTATGTTCTACATAAAAAGTGTAAAAAATGTAATATGGAAAAAACTGATTACAAAACACGAATCTACTGAAAATGATCGAAACATTTTAAAATTAAAGAATTCGAGTAACGATATCAAAATAAATTTTAATTTTTTTTGTTTCCAAGTATACTAGTTTTAGGGCTTTTCAATAAATTGTTTGGCTATGAGAACGTTATCTTTTTTTTCTTCATTTTTCTTAATTATAAATGGGTTTCTAAAATAATTATTGCACATTGTATTATGGAGAAGTTTAAATATTTCACACTAAAACGAACTAAATAATTAACTAAGTATCGATCAACAAATTTAGATAATTTTCTACACTTATTACAATGTTAATAACTTACATATTTTATTTACAAGCTTTTTTGTCGCCCAAGCAATGTTAAATAAATTCAGGTTCTTTTTCAGACTTAAATATGATATTTTTACATTTTTCCAACGTTCATCTTTTTTTAATTAGATTCTATTTCGGTGAGAAGTTAGTATCACTTGATATGCTTTGTCTAGAGGAAGTAATATTATCATTGTGAAAGATTTCTAAACTTCAGGTCCAAAGAATCCGTAAAAAAATCTTTTAGAAACGTATATTTTCGCTTGGAGTAAGTAACGCGGATCTAAAAAAAAAACTTCTTCCCGAATATACTTCAGAGTAATTATGCAATAGTATATTTTAGATATGTAAAATCTTACATCAGAAAAATATAATCTCATTGTTCAATAATGTTTTTCGCAACAAGCAACATATTGGTTCTAACTGCTCTTTCTACTATTAAGGAGTTATATTTATACTAGGAGGCAGTAACTCAGTCACTATCAAGCACGTATACAATGGCTGCAAAATACCACGTGCAACGTCGCGCGCAGACAATAGTACATTGTGTGCCGCTCGGACGGCAAAATACGGGTGAGTACATTTGCTCCGACAAAAATTTCCCCCGACACTTTTGTGACCTGCGCGCGCCTGCGCATAGGCAGGATATCGATAATGCAGACCTACCTGCATTATCGATATCCTGCGTCTGCGCAGGCACGCGCAGGTCACAAAATTGTCGGAGCAAATGTACTCACCCCAAAATACTTCCGAGAGGCGTGTACGTGATGTTTCACGTGCCTTATGACGTCACTATTTTGCCATCCCCGGACGAGAATACCGGTTTTGCCGTCCATCGACGACAAAGTGACGCCATTACGCGTGTAAAAACCAGAATACTTTTCACTTCGAGCGACGTCGCAACGCGGTTTTTGCGACCAGCAATTCTGATGATCAGTGACTCTCTTGTTCAAAAAATAACTCACTCAAAAGCAGCTCTGATTGATGCCGAGAAAAAACAACTCAAGTTCTTTAATAATGTGGTTCACTTACTGCAAATAATCGCCAGATGGTACTCAAAAATGGGAACACAATCACTAGAAATCAGTATAATCACAGTGAAATCACGTGTCTAAAGCCAGTCAGCTGACACCACCTGTCACTGTAGATTGTTCGCCGTACAATGAGGTGGCATAAGGTGGAGACGAACAGTTCACCAATGCATGGTAGAAGGAGCTTCGAGCGTTCGCGTCCAATCCTCCTTACGGTAAACGCTCGAACTGCCATCTACATTAGTGAAATTTTCGTCGCCATTTTTTTAGCTCGAGAGTTGTACGAAATAGATAAAGAAAATTTTGATTACTTATTTTAATTATTTGATGCTAGCGATGTCTAATATAATTCTGTTTTACCGACTTGAAATCTATTATTTATTGGCGCGAAATTTAAGTGTGCAATATATTTATATTTTTTTGATCACTTTATTATTGAGCGCAATTTCAGTAATTTAAATTGTAAACGATTCATATCGAATTTTCACTAGTTTTTAATGTTCCTTAAATAGCGTTTTCGATAATAAAAAAAATTTTACAATCAATATTGTATGTTATTTTATGTACAACTGAATTTTACAGTATAAATTGAACGGATCATAAAAATCAACAGAGAAGTGATGACATTACGATTTTTAAAACGCAGTACTTCAATGCATATTTTTAATCCCATCTTTTTATTATATAAAGAAATTATTCGTCAAAAGTCGCATTAGAAGTGTGAAGATGATTTAATGAAAACAGTTTTTTAATAAATGGTTGCAAGTGTACAAATATTGTTCATAACTATCATACAATATATGTTTGATTGCTAGAATATTACAATAAAAAATGTCACATTTTTAAATTATTGACATCTCACCATTCTACAATTCACCCTAGCATACATTCTAGAATTATCAAAGTATTATCGACATTATTGTGCAGCACATGTTTTCTTACATAATTAATTGTACAAACTCTTTAGTTTTATTTTGTTTTTCAACAATCTTTAAATGTACAGAAAATGTATGATATGTCAGTATATTATCAATGCACATTGTAAAACGACGTAATTTTTAACAACTGTATAAATTGGTTCAACTCAACACGTATAAAAAATTACTTCAGTTTCAAAAACACTGAAATAAATCCATGCAGTTTTTTAGAAAACGTTTTCGTTTTGGCATGAAATTGTACATAATTACAAGCTTGTATATATAGAAAATATCCTCTCTCAGTACTTCAAAAATTTGTAGTTCTTAGAAAACGTCATGGTTGTTACAGTTACACAAATAAAATAGCTTTAGCGACCTGTTGAGTATAAATTCACAATGTCGTTACGACCACCATAAATTTAGTTGCACGAAACAAAAATATATAATCGGTTCGTATCTTCCTATTTATAAGGTTGTGACAACCATATCGTTTCCTCAATGTAAACGATCGTACTTATGGAATTGCAACGTTCTATCTGTTTGAGGTAATTTTTGAAATATTTGTTCCATTCATTTATATACAACATGAAACCCAATAAATTAAGTCTATTTTGGCTGCGATGAATGTGCCCAGTCGGGAAAATCGTTTAAATCAAATACGTAAACTCCCCAGGTGGCAAAAGTGACGGACGTTAACACAATCGTAATTAGGCTGGGTCCAATACCAGCAATGATGAAATCTTTCGTCTTAATATGACCTGCAGCGCTGACAATAGCGTTCGGCGGAGTTCCTACCGGCAAATGAAATGCGAAAGAACAGCAAAGTGTTGCTGGTATCATGAGAAACAAGGGGTTAATTTTTGCAGCCACACTCTGAAAAATTAAGTAAATTTCAAGGTTAGGTTTTAGAATAACTACCTTACCTATGGAGTTGGCTTCGAAAACAGCAAGTTAATGCCATTTTTCGGTCAGAAAACTCATTAGACAGAGAACTCTTTTGATTCTTCGATAATTCGAATGAACGATTTTTGTTGATGAACTCAATTTTTTTTCTACAACCATAGAAATGTCACTCATTTAGAGTGAAATTCCACTCGAAGGAATTCGGAGAGTTAATTGTGCGAAAACAGTTTTACACAAAGTTAATCGAATGTGCTTTTCGTGAGATTGTGATATTTGTAGCGATTACCATTTCCGCTAATACTGGAAGTATAATATTTGCGACGGCAATATTCGTTGTCAATTCTGTAAGAGTTTCAGCAAAAATGCAGACCAAGACCAGCATCAAAAACGTGTCCATTGACGCCAATTTACTCAGAGATTTGCCAAGATATAAGGACAGTCCCGATTTGTCGCTGCCTTCAGCTATCGCAAAACCTCCGCCGAGAACCAAAATTAATCCCCAATGCATCTTTTGATTTATGGTTTTCCAGGTGATCATTGGGGGAGAAATGGCCGTTGGTCGTTTTGTTGAATCTTTGTTAAATGCTTGAAGGAAATCAAGTTTTGCTGGCAACATGCACATCAAAATGGTCATTGTTATAGCCGACGTCGAATCTTTTACTGTCCTATAAAAAACAAATATTTCTACAATATTGGTAGTCAGTTGATAGTTTTAATTATTATTTATCATTTTATATACAGCTGAGTTATTACTTTGATTGATATTTATGAAATATAGTTATTACACTAGCTAGTTACGCATAATAACTTTAATAGCTTTTACATTGATAGTCATAGAAAAAACTTGTTGGAAGACTGAAGTGTGAAGCTTAGACTAGTACTGAGTTTATTTATAATTTGTGAAGTATTTTACTTTCTTTCTATGTTTTTTATTGTTTTATGCTGGAAATTTTACTTACTTGTTGGTTATGTAAGTTGGCCATCCAGGCATAAATCCTGGTTTACGGAACAACCAAAGACAGATGACGAAAATGAAAAGGCTACCAATACAAGTTTCGTACCATGTGATTGGGCCCAAATCGCGATATTTTTTTTCTATTACCCCGGCAGCGACTTCTTCCCCTTGTTTTCCAATGTCAATGGCACGAGCATCTTTGCTTCCGGGCCTGAACAGGCCCATATACATTACTTGGAGCCACAGCCAAATAAAGAATCCCATGACCAGCATTACAGGTACAGCATATAACATCCAAGATGTAAAACTCAAGCCGTGACTATTCGGAAATCGCCTGTTAATCATAAATGTGATTAGTTATTGTCAAAATTTTTTTAAATTTTGAAAATCTTCACAAAGTTTTAAGTATGATTGTGGTTCTACTTTTTGAAAATGTTCGAAAGATTCTGACCTTTTTTTATGTTTCAGAAAAATTCAGTAAAGTTAAAATATTTTTGAAATTCTCCAAAAATGTGTCTAAAAATCTCTCTTAAACTTTTTCGAAATATTTTAAGACGTGGAAAATTTTCAAACCGATAAAACATTTTTTTTCGGTTTTCCAAGAGTTTGCCCAGAATATTCAAAGACTTTTAAGAATTTTTAGGAGTTATCGTTAGGTAAACAGGTTCTTAAATACACTATTTAATTAAACTTATTCAAAATTTGGAAAATTTTTATTATAATATTGGGAGTTATTTAAAGTAAGTAAAGTTATTTAAAGGGAATTATTTAAAGTAAAGTAAAAATCATACGGAAATTCGGGAAATTTTACATACATTACCTTAATCTCAAAATTCAAGAAAAAGTATGAAAAGTGCCGAAAATATTGAAGGTTTTGACTAGAAATTTCAATAAATGTTCAATTATTATTTAGCAAAATATGATAAACACGTTTTTAAGATATTCTTCATTCTTCGAATATTTCAACAACTTTTTACTTACGTTTCAAAAATGCCCTTCATGGTCAAATTTGTCCCAGTGCCTACCATGGTTCCAATTCCTCCTAAAGTGGAACCGTAAGATGCAATTAAATAATAGGTCATTGTACTGCGTGTTGGCTTTTTATCACTAGAACAGAACAGGAAAAATTTTTTCAATCTCACTGCACAACAAAAATTTTTGGTACGTAAAGCAGTAGCTAAAATGGAATCTATACATTTATTCAAGATACATGTTTTTGTCAGTTTTAGTAGGTACGAGTATCACGAATTTTCCAAAAAATTTTCTGACATTTTCTTGCATTTTCTGTTGCTCTTTTCAGCACTTTACCTTAATATTTTTTGTCCTTGCACTTCGAAATTTTAAAAAATGCATTCATTTAATCAATCCAGTAAAAATCGGAGAGACTCATGTTTTTAATTTTATCGTAGCTTCCGTTTTCACTACTTTTTTCCGTACTTCAAATTGAATCAGGAATTTCGTCGCAGAGTGTTACTCAATTTATTTATAATAACATATCAATTTTAGCCAATGCATTGCAATATTTGAAGTTCTAATTCGGGAAATCCTTGAGAAGCGGGTTTACATTTCAATATTATGGAAAATCTTCGTCTATGAAGATTAAGTTAAGTTTAGTTATAAATAGTTATATAGTAATATATAATATATAATAAAATACAGTAGTAATAAGTAATATAAAGTAAAATATGCTGAATTTCATATTAAGTCAAGTATTCGATTGCTCATTTTTTCAATCTGACTACACGGTCCTGTGTGTGAAATCGATTAAGCGATTGCGATAAACCCTTTGAAAATGAGTTCCTTTCGTACACCTGATACAAAGCCATTATAATTGATTCAAATAATCGATTTCCAAGTCAATTGTATAAATCGTTTATTTCATTTCTTCGTCAACGTTTCGGTTCTTTTAAGTCCTTATCAAGACGTCAATCGATAATTTCATAATTCACAATTCTTTTTCATCTCTTGTCTCTTTTTTTCGTATATTTCGAATATAATGTTGATTCTTGCTTCGAACTATGACGATATCTCATTATAATCGAAATATATGAAAAAAGTGACAAAAATGAAAAAGAATTGTGAATAATGAAACTATCGATTGACGTCTTGATAAGGGCTCAAAATAAGAGCCGAAACGTTAACAAAGAAATGAAATAAACTATTCATACAATTGACTGGGAAATCGAATAATTTGATTCAATTGACTTCGTAATCCAGTTATAAACAAAGTGACTTTTTGTCAGACTTATAAAGCCATTATAATCAAATGAAAAATTGATTACCTTTGATTTTCCTCATCCGTGGCGTTTTCATCCTCTTCTTCTTGGATGAACATCTTACCAAGTCCTTGCTGAAAGGCAAATGCGCGTTATGTCATCGTTTGAGATGCGGAAACCGAAATCGGATCTCGGAAACGTGGCACTTACCGATTCGAGCTCCATAAGTACCGTCTCGACAATTGGTATCATCATCGCGGTCGCCGCTGTGTTCGAGATCCACATGGATATGAACATTGTGACGAAGAAGAGGCCCAGGCTCAGCCTGTAATTGCGCGAAACCAAAAGAGGGAGTTAAGCAAACGAGCGGTTGTTCTTGCTCGCTATATATCGAATGCCACTTACTTTCGATGACTGCACCCGATCATTTTGATGATGAACAGAGCTACCCGCAAGTGTAATCCGGAATTTTCGATGACAACGGCAATTGTGAGGCTGCCGATGAACATCATGGTTGTGTCGTTCATGTAGCAGAGACAAGTCTCGGATGAGCTCAATATACCCATGAGCGGGTAAAGAGAAACAGGAATGAGGCCGGTTATGGGCAAGGGCAGGACTTCGGTGACCCAAAAGACGGCCATTATGGCCACCACGTATAGACATCGGTACATCTTTGAAAAAAAAAAGTTTTTTAACGACGAAAATTTAAATCCATAGTTATTCAATTCAGAAGGCAGTTTCAAGTGGAGATTCATAAGGGATTTCGTAATGAAAGACAAATGCTCGGAATGCGAATCATGTAAATGCATATCAATATTCAAACTTGGAGATTTCAGAATCACTTTAGAATATGCAGTTCATCATTGGAATGAGAAATGAAAATTCATTTCTTTGTTTTTCAAACGAATTCATTATCAAGATTAAAAAACTAAAGTGGAATTTCCAATACCGAAGTTCCGTATTTGTAATTGGAAGAAAATTGATTTGTTAAAAGGAACTCTGAATGAAAATTAAGTATCAGGATTCCACATATAAACTATTTAACTTGAAACAAATTCTTTGCCAAACCTTAACTAAAAAACTATTTGGCTCAAGTTCAATATTAAGGATAATTATTTTTTACAAAAATTTGAAATTAAAGTCTGAGATTATACTTGAGTGCTTTGTGTTCAGTTTCTCAATGGAAATTCAATTTTGATTTTCTACAGGGTGCGCCACCAAAATCCGGACAAATTCAACAAAAAATTCGTTACAAATATTTGTCATGAATAAATTTATTTAAAAAAAAACCTTTTTACATGCTAATCGATATATCTATGGAGATAATAATTATTCGATATATCCTCC